>JAUCMT010000063.1:512996-530789 GCA_032357475.1 Enteromius thamalakanensis
AATCCTGGTCCTCACGCCCCCCCGCTCTGCATATTTTGCATGTCTCTCTTTGTTAACGCACCTGATTCTGATAATCAGCTCATTAGAAGAGAGCTCCGCGCATGTCCACTTCGAAGTGAAGTAAACTTTAACAGACACTGTGTAGGGACCATGTCGATCGGAGCGGTCGCTCTGAGCTTTCTTCACCATTAACACATCTTTCAGATCTTTCCCTTGCCCTGAAGCCAGTGCGCTTCTTTCCCACGAGAAGCAACGCTCTCTTTCTGGCTCCCCCGGTAGGAGGAGGAAGTCCTAGGGGGCCGCTGCTTATTTCCTGCAGCCCCTTGAGACAGCGAGCGGTCGGGGAAGGACAGTCTGGAGCGCCACTACTTGCTTTTGCGCCTCTTGATGCCTCTCCTGTGTTCTCTACTTCGCTTAAGAGACATGAGGGCACTAGCAGGGCATCCATTTAACACACTCTGTCCTGAGTTTTCACCTTTGACAAATTCAGCCAGAGGTGTCTTTCTGCTGCCACCACAGCTGCCATGGAACGACCAATGGCTCCCCAATGCCTCCCCAGCTCTAGGATGTCCTCAGCATCCACCTGATCCCGCTCACTTAACTCTCTCAAAAGATCGGCCTGGTATGCCTGAAGCACCGCTAAGGTGTGCAGTGACGCACCAGCCTGGCCTATACCCCTTACCAACCAGCGCTGAAGTTACACGCAGCGGCTTGGAAGGTAACGACGGTTAGTCGTTAGAAGTAACCGCTTCCTGGATCATGACGTCTTGCTCCCCTATTGGTAGATTTCACAGCAGATTCAGAGCGTGGTCATGCTGAAGGCATTCCCATAGTGTTTTTGACGCAGTGTTACCTGAAATGAGACAATATGACAGGTCATAATTATGAGACATTTGATTATGACTTTGTATCTCATGATTTCTGTTTCTGTCATCCTTTGGACTTTTCCTAATTATGTTTTTAAGCAAAATTTTATATTTGTATTTGTTCGATTGTTACGTGTCTAAACGGTCTTCTTCATCCTCTTGTTTGCTGCAGATTTGGCCGGTATTCTCACGACGAGATGTCAATTCTTGCCCCGTTGACCCAGTGCTGCATGTAAGGATCTTTCTCAAATGCTCTTTCTAGTATAAAAATTATATTCTTCTGAGGTTGATCAGTAGAGCAGTATTACACATAAACATAATAAAGCCATGACCTCTCCCAGGATCAAGCGCTCCACGCTCTTCAGGCTGAAGCTTCTGGCTCGGCCCGAGTACCGTCTGAGCGACGTCATGAGGGAGTCCCTCTCCAGAGACCCGCTCACACCAGTCCTGACCGAGGACCACCTGCAGGCCTTGGACCGCCGGCTGGGCCAGGTGCTCAGGACAGTGGGGAAGTGTGTGAAGAAACTGGGAGAAACACAAGTGGTGATCACAGACTTTGTAGAGTCATCCAGAGTAACTACAAGCCACCCGAGAAGAAGCAACAGGTGACAGAAGCAGAAGAGCCAGGGTTCGAGGAGATTTTACTGACTGCATACTTTATGAGAACTAAATCTGACCCTCTTGTCCAACATTATGGCATCTAAAGACACCAGGAGGAAAAGGTACTGTATTTGTATTGCTAATGAATGCTCTGGTGTCAAAACTAAACAAAAGGTAAAATTATGAGATTAAAAGTTATAAGAATCACAAAAGCTAAATTATGAGATAAATAAATGATCATTAAATATAAATATGAGATAAACATCAGTTCTAAAAGGTATTTCTGTCATTACGACAGTTAAATTTGACCTGTCATGACAACGTAATATCTACATAATAATATAAATACATATGTATGACTTGCGTCATCATTTTCATAATTTTATGACTGTATCATACTGGATCGGCTAAATCGGGCTGGGAATGGAGAGACCAAAATTCCCTTGATCTTTTGACACATATGAGATCATTGTGCTTTAAAAACATCCTGTGAGTTTCAGAACTCTAAACATCGCTGCCTGCTTAGCCGATTCTACATCACTGGATAAAATTATGAGATAAGTCAAAACTGAGACAAAGAGTTGAAATGGAAACTATGAGATAAAAACTCACATTCAAAACTTTCTGTCTGTATTACTATTTATCTCATAATTCTAACATTGTGTCTCATTTATAACTTTGCATTATAATAATAAAAAAAACAATAGAGGTTCAAAGTCATAATTTTAAAACCAAAATGATCACAGAAGTAAAAATTATGAGAAGAGATAAAAAGTAAAAATTATGTGTTATAATTATGAGATAGTAAAAATTATGAGAAGTCATAATTGAGATAACGAGTTGAAACTAACTTTAAACAAAACTTGGCAATTTTGACTGTCATATTGAATCATAATTCCAACTTTCTATTTCATAATTATCACTATCTCATAATTTTGACCTTTTATCTTATATTTATAATTTTGTATTATAATTATGATTGGCTAAACATGGGTGTGATATTATAAAAATAAATAAATACATTTTGTGAAATTACAAAAAAAGTCAAGATTATAAGAAAAAAAAAACAGATAAAAAGTTACATTTATGACGGTTATAATTACGACATAGTCAAATGATGTCATGAGAAAGAGATGAAAGACATGAAAAAAAAAACTAAACTAAGAGAGTCTAAATGATGATGAAATAAACAGAATGTGTCATAAGCAGGATTTGTCATATTAGCTCAGTAAGCTCAGCACATGTAAGTGGTCTCAGTCGTCTGAAATCCCCGAGCCAGACAGATGATGCAGCATTCACGGGAAAGATAAGATCTTCAGATCTCCTTACATCAGCAAACACAGCACTCATGTGGGAAGCCTTTCCTCTGATTATCCCTTCCCTTTCAGTCCATTTTTCTACAAACAAGCATTAGTGGCTGCTGAGCTGATGATGTAGCACACAAACAGGCCACATCAGCACAGAAACACTGCGGTAGACTGAGACCGACTTCTCTAAAGAAGCTACAGGCGGGCCGTGATCTGCTCGTTCTTCACTGGCTGTCCAGAGGGATCTTTGAAAATGAATCAAACCAAGCGTTTAAGCTTTGTTGCAACTTGTGGTTTGTCACGCTATTGCACTATTGTCTTGAAAGTTGAAGCTAGCAAATGCTTAACTTCTGACCTGGTTGTGTTGAATAAACAATCTGAAAAATGTAAATCAAAACCTGGTTATAATTATTCAGGATTGTTTGTCACATTCTCTCATTGCCTCATTAAAATGACAAAACATTGGCATACTTTCTGATCAGCGTTGCCAAGTCAGTGGGTTTCCCACAGAATTAGACTACTTTAACATGTCTTTCATGTACCCGGGTTAAGGTGACCCCAATAATTTTATATTTAGCCCCTCAAATGCAACTTTTACCAAAAATACTTTTGGTTTAGTTTTGTGTAGCAATTAGGTGGGTTTTGCTGTGAAAACCTGGCAACCCTGTTTGATTCCATCCAGCTTCTCATGTGATGTTAAAACTATTGGAGTATGATCATATCATTTTTTTATTTCAGCATAAAAATATGAAGAACGATAACATCCTTGATGACTTAATAAACATCTTTCTGACCACAGACTTTTGAAAGGCAGTGTACAACAAAATACACTGTACATAATATATCCCACAATGCAATGCACTCAAGCAGCCCTTCATTTTTCAGTGACAAATGAATCAGAAGTAAATAAAGCTCATTTTAATCAAACACATTTTAACACAAAATAAAAATGCAAAATACTAACTGTAATGAATTATCGGCCACATGATCCTGTTACAGTAATAGTCAGATTCTGTCTCGGCTGAACACTGCCCTCTAGTGTCTACAACTCCAAATAAAGACCAATGAGATGATGTGTCTGGAAAGAAAGTATTCCACTGCATTTGATGGTTCAATAACAACCTTTTTATTGCTTAAACTGCCATTTGGACGATCGATACCAAAATGATTATTTTCCGTACAGAACTCACTGGAATCTGGGCAACATTGACAAATCAAACATCATGGGTGGTCCTCGATCATACGACTGCAGGTCACAGAACGAGCAGAAACATCTGGGTTTGAAGAGTTCATTCATCAGTCCCTCTCCATTCACTGAGAGAAAACACAACCTAATAAACATCGCAAACATGAAGCTGAAAGAGTCAAAAAACCTGTGTTTCACCGTTACAAGGAGCATTTTGTGAATGAAGAGAATCGTAGGATTGCTCTGGATTGTTTAACAGCACAACAGAATATGAACATGTAAACAAATCGCTGATCTTCTCCTTGTAGGATTTCCATAAGAACATATCAAAGGTATTGAAGTCATTCATGAGCAGAATGCATTTAATTCTCTGCTTCGTGAGTCTGTTTTTAAACCGTACCGCCCTCGGCATTGACGTCAGAGCATCATTTAATAATCACTTCTGTCTTTTATTCCAACATAAACTGCTACAAGCTTGTTTAAAGGAACAGTTCACCCAGTATTGAAAATGGATTGGGAGGAGTTTGTTTCTTCAGCAGATTTATAGAAAAGTTTCTCTGCATCAGTGTCTCAGCAATGCATGTGAATGGGTGCCGTCAGAATAAGAGTCCAAACAGCTGATAAAAACATCACAGTAATCCACAGTCCATCAAAGATGAAACAAATCAGACTTTTATAAGTTTTAACTAATGCTTCCAACTTTTTTTACAAGCCAAAATAGTCCAAAACTGTTCAAAGGAGCTCTAAATAAATACGTGGCTTTATTTTGATATAAAAGACAAAAGCAGACACACTTTTTCACTGGAGGAGGTGTTATTATGGACACATATTTGATATTGTCTTAATGCTTGGATTAGTTTGATCTTGTGGACTGTGGATTATTCTGATGTTTTTATCAGACTCTCATTCTGACGGCACCCATTCACATGCATTGCTGAGAAACATTTGTAACAGTTTTCATTATTATTTCTTTAAGAAACACTTGAAACGGTGGCGTGTGACCCTTGTGGAAAAATAAACATTCAAAAATAAAAGTGCTATTTCTCAGCATATACTGACAGAAAGTTCAATACTGAAGCGTTCTGACCGGAAGCTCATTCACAAATGAGATGAAATCTGTCACGCGCGACTCCAGAAGTTAAATTGGAGTGGAGAAAGCGAGGCTCTGTGCAATGTTTGGCACTGGCATCGGAACACAAACTACTCTTGGTTTTCTCATAGTTATCACTTATAGCCAGTTTCTCTTACATTGAACCCTAGACGTATAGATACTGCACAGGAACGGCCTCACGAGTTTCTACATTAAGCAACCGAACACAAATGGCTAAAAAGTGTGAGCTGGAATGATGAGAAGAAATAAAACACTGTGTGTGTTCACGTCGATAGAGGAGGGGAAATGAAGCTGTAAGGCTTAATGAACAGCCAAACATCACTCTGTTATACATGGAGGCAGTTCATCTTATAAAACTAGTCTTAAAAAACTAACCTGGTCTGTGAGGGTAAAATGGTTTCAGAATAACTCTACTATAAATATATTCATACTCCTCTATTGTTTTCTTTTACTGCTCGGAATTAAAGGTAAAAACACTGCAGAGTAAAGGCTGTGACTGGATTGGATTGTCTGTCCTTTCGTTTGGCTCTAAGTGTCCGACGATGAAAGCTCTGGACTTAATGAAGCGGTAATGAGCCTCTGAACGCGAGGTGGAAGCTTTCTCAGACGGAGAGCGACACGAAGCTGTTGTACTGCTGGATGTTGCGCTTCAGGATGTCTGAACACGGGCCCAAGACACGCTCGAAGCGAGGCCGGTCCAGCTTGACGCACTTGAGCGGGCCGCGGGCCACGACGGTGGCGGCACGGGGGCGGTTCATCAGCAGAGCGATCTCACCTGGACAGAGCAAACGCACACAACAAACAAACATTTATGTTATCTGCATTATTTTGTATTTTTAGCACAGAAGCAGGGATATTTGTAGCAATAGCCAACAATACATTGCATAGTCAAGATATTTTTTTAAATATTCTGTGAGTATATCAAAACTTATAATATACATTGCTAAGAACTTCATGTGGACAACTTAATTTTTGTGCACCTTGTGCAGACAGTTGTATCTGTCATCAATAGAAAGCTTATTTTTTCAGCTCTCAAATAATTAACTGCTTTTGTGGTCCCGGGTCACATGCTTCATTAAATGCACTATATTAGAGAAGCCTTGCTAAAGGTCATTGCAATATTTAATGTCACTGTCTATTTACAGAATTGTTTGATAAAGTCATAGTAAACTTTTTTTTAGGTATGTGTGGAAAAAAACCCTAAACTGTTAGAAGAAATGTTGTTTAAACTGAGTTTATATCTATATATCTAAGATTTTTTTATTATTATTCTGCTGATAAAACAGGCTTCCATAATATAGCTTTATGAATAATTACTAGGCATCCCATTGTAATAAATAAACAACATCAAATAAGATTCATCTTTAATTGTACTGAGAGATCATATTCAGAGAACTACTATAATCTTCTTTTTATTAATATCAACAGATCCTTTTATAAATACTGGATTTATTATTAAATTTAATATTTATCGAATGATCTGTTATAACACTATACAGTGCTATTTATTAAATATAACATTTATATAATTAATAAAAATAATAATAATAATTTATTATTATGAAATACTAAAAGGTTATATTTAATAAATTGCACTTTATAGCTTCATAAAACTAAGTACTGAATGAACTGTAACAGACACATATTTAAAAAAAAATTTTAATAAAAAAAAAGTTGTTCTGAGCCTGAAGCAGTCAGAAGCTCAGACATCTCTTTTTTAATTTGTGTGTGACTGTCCCTTTAAGAACGCAGTGAAAACTTACCGAAGTAGTCTGAGGGTCCTAACCGGCCGACCTCGACGAACTCCTCGTTCTCTGAGCGGCGCTGCAGAACGGCTGCACATCCCTGAGCAGACAGATGAGCAGATCTGAGTAAACACAAGCCTTACACAAACACTGACACGCTTTCAGCAGAGCTTCAGATGCTGCACCTCCAGGATGATGAAGAACTCGTCCCCTGGCTCTCCCTGAACCACGATCTTCTGTCCGTCCTCAAACTGAACCGGCTCCAGAGCGTCCGCCACGGTCAGACGCTCCCACTTATCCAGAGACTCTGCGGTCAGCACACACACTCATCACATCACTCGCTTCTTGCACTAATAAGAAATCGAATTGCTGCTAATGTGGAAGTTATGATGTAAAATGTGCAGCCCTCTTTTACAAGCAAGTTCATTGAGGGGGGCAAAAATCATACATCGTCACACATCACAGCCAGACTTACCTAAAATAGATACTTTGCTCAAGAACTCCTCATACATCTTCCTCTTCCTCAGAGTGCTCCCCTGGGATCAAACACAGGACAGATGTGTGATTTGCTGCGTGTGTGTGTTAGTGCTGAGTGTGTGTGTGTGTGTGTGTAGGGCAGCTGTACCATCAGTATTCTCCTGTAGCTGTCTCTGTCGATGCCCCAGAGCTTGGCGTTGGTCTTGGCTCGGACCGTGGCGGCTCTCGGGGTACCGTAGATCAGAGCTAGCTCTCCGAAGCTGCCGCCCTCGCCGATGCTGGTGACACACTCACTGTTCACATACACCTGCCAGAAAACACAAATCTTAAACTGCAGTGCTGACAGATGATAGTATTGTGTATCGACGACAGTCAGTGACATCATCAGCGGCTGATGCCTTTGACAATTATTATTATTAATATTATGAGGCTAGTAATACCTAAATATGTACACACACACATATACAGTATATATATATATATTTTTAAAATTATTATTATTTTTCTTTCAGGGTTTTTACAGTAAGTTACTCTAAAAAAAGTTATGAATTACTAGTTACAAATTGCATTATCAGCAGTGTAATTAGACAACTGTACAAATTACTCTGTCCAAAGAGTATTTAATTACTTCTCACTAATTACTTTACCCTATATCAGTCAATGCCATAAATATAAACATTAAATGGTTCTTTTAATTCTTTCAAGTAACTAAATCATTTATTCTGGTCAATTTAGAGTTCAATTCTCACTATGAACTAACTATTAAATATGACCTCAAAATACTCCCAATTACTGCATATTAATACGTAATAAAGTAGCTGGGTAGGATTAATGATTTAGAATAAGATCTTGCAGAATAAGACACGTGCATTCAAGTATTAATAAACAGCTAATAAGCCAGTAATAATCATGCTAATAACAGACTAGTTAATAGTGAGAATTGTGTTAATATTCTTATTATCTCAAAGTATTTCTAATGAGAAGGGAACATAAAAAGCATGCATTTTAAGATTGGGCTTTAAATCCTCTGGGCTTTGAATCTTCTACAGATCAATTCTATAAGAACTAAACCACACCAATCAGAGATGATGACATCGAGGCCAATCAGAGGCCTTCAGATGAGTTTTGTATGAATTTTGAAGATATTTGTTTAATATCCAGAGAGTATATTACTGAGTGCATAGCTCCACGGTGCTAGAAAGCCATTGTTCTTTAGTGATGTAAATAATCTTTGCTCATTATATGCAGTCGCTCTTTGAAAAACTAAGGAAGTGTGAGCATTATAATTAGTACCTTCATTATATTATGTTAAACAGAAACGCTGGAGTTGCTTCACTTTCTGGCAATGAACTAAATGATCATGATAATATGGTGTGTTGTTGATCTCACAGGCTGTGATGACACTAAGGTGTAACTTACATCCATCTCTCCTTGGTCGATGACATAGAAGTTATCACCCTCATCACCTAGAAACAAGCATGAAACAGTGAAGGTAAGTAACTGTGTGAATCAGATCAGTGTGATTGCTAATGTGATTCTTAAAGCTCTGCCTTGCTGGATGACAATCTCTCCTGCGATGTAGGTGACCGGAAACATGGCATCAAATATGTCACTGCAGGGTAGAACAGCAGACAAATGAGCTCAGTACACTCACTGTTATGTATTAAATATGCACTAGTTTACATAAATATCCAGAACGTAAATCTGAAGCTTGGATAAAATAGATTCACTTGTTTGATTTTAGAGCAAATCATACACAAGCTCATGTGGATCGAAGGTTTAATCTATGAAAGTGTTGAAGTTAATAAAAGATAAAAATATGTATTAAAAAAACCTTTTGCTAAAAAAAGTAATAAATGATCTAAAGCACAGTCACCTTCGCTCATTGTCGTCCAGATGTGAGAAGAGCACATTCTTTTCGATGGCTTTGGCGAGAGCAGCCATGGTTTTGTAGTCTTTAGGAATGACCTTCAGAGGAGACAGAACGCACCGGTTGAGCTTCAGAGTCCAACACGCCTGACCCAACATCAGTCTGACCCATACACACCTTCCTGACGTAGGAGGCCGCATCCTCCTCGGTGTAGACCTCAGCGCTGATGGCTCCTCTCCGCCGGCGGCCCTTCACCACAGGGTTCATGGGAGGAGACACCTCATCTTCACGAGAGTCTGAGCGGGAGCTGGCTTTCTGCTGGTTCAGCAGCTGCTTCGCTTCCTCCTGAGGCATGCAGGTTTAGAAGAAATACCATAAAGAGGACAGACTCTGGTCGGATTTTAAGTCTAATCAACTAAATGACTGGAGAAGTCATCTCTTAGGATTTATTGAAAACTTACAAGATCAAAAAAGACACATGAAAGGATGAAGCACTTAAAATGAGATCAAAAGGAAGAGTGAATTTTGGCTTTCTGGAATGTCCCTAAGTTTAATAATAGCATAAAAAAAGCATTTTATTAAAACAGCATAAAAAATATATATATATATCTAATAACTCATATCACATCACATTTATCATAGCTAAAATTACCAAAAAATTTTTAACATTTAATTGAAATAATTATATAGATATAGATATATAGATATAATTTAAAACTTATTTAAAATAACTTCTTCAGGTGTTTAGATTGAAGCGCTGAAATGAATACCTGGCAATAAATGAAAACTAAAACAGAAATAAATTTAATTAAACCTAAATTGTAATCTGAAAAGAAAAACAAACTTTAAAAAGACAAAAGCACATACAAATACTAAATATTTATCAACAATTAAAATAAATGAAATAGTATAGAAATATTTCAGGAAATATATATAAAAAAAAAACTGTACTGAATAACACGAGGGCCCAATTTATTCAGATTATAATTATTATCATGAATATATTTGAAGTAATTAATGAACATACAGTACATGTGTGTCTTTCTATCCCTGAGGCCCCTGACCTCTTGATTTGAACAGAATTCTGTAGAAATAATCCCAAACCTTTTCGAGCCGTTCAAAGTATTCTCTGAGGAAGGCCATGGGTCTGTCGGGCCTCGAGGAGCAGAGCTGAACGATGCAGTCCTTCAGCAGCTGCTGGACGCTGTGCTTCTGCACATATAACTCACATTCCCTCAGACTCCTCTCCTCCTCGCTGCCTGACGCCATGCTGACCGCTGGATCTGACCTCTGACCTGCAGACGCACACACAGTTACAGTGAGGGACAGAGATGCCGATCAAAGGTAACCAGTCTTAATATTTCTTGCTTAGAAGCTTGATCCTGTTTTTCTGTTGTGTTTATTAGCTGTATCATTAGTTATTTTTGTAACTAATCAAACTAACCCAATTGATTTTATTTAGATTAATAGGAACGCACAAACATTATTTTTCTAAATGGTTCAAAACAGAATGATCCGTTTTTGCAAATAAATTCTTCATTTATGTTTTTATTAAAACAAAAAAACTAATATGAAAAACCTCTTTATATAAAGTAAAATGAAATGGTATCACGTTACAGTAAGGTTTAATTTATTAATACAGCATTTATACATTTTTGGTAATGTTCAGTTCAACATTTAGCAATAACAAGGGTTAATAACAACATTAATAAATGCAGTAAAACTTTTATGAAAATAATTTTTTTGCAATTTTATCCTTCAATTTTAAAACCATTAAAAGAACTGGTAACACTATTTTAAGCATCCATGTTCCACATGAGTACTATTATAATAACAATAAATTTTGCATAATTACATGCAAGTACCTTTAATCCTAACCTAGCCATATAGTAAGTACATGTAAGCTCAGTATTTAAATGCTACACTGTAATAAGAACACCTTAAAATAAAGTGTAACCCATATTAATATAAACACACACATGTAAAAATGTTAACTATTCAGATTTCTTTATATGATGTAAGAAGTATTTTAATGGGTTTCCTGTGATTCTGCAGAATTTATGCACACACTCAGTCCAAAACGTAACTAATATTCACTAAATATCATTAATACCTGCACACGATGATCAACACACTTAAAACACAGCGAGGATGTAATGTTCTAGATTTCCTCAGAGGATCATGTTATTAATGAGACTGATGTCAGAAATAATCTGGAGATTATGTTTGTTTCAGCACACCTGGACCTGGTCTGATCCACTGCAGGATTGTTGACAGAAACGCTGCAGGCTGATTATTATTATTATTATTAGTTAGTGGAAAGAATTATTTCCCACTTCAACAGCATCGTTTAAAACACCAATATATGTATATAACTTATAAGGACAATGGTAAAAGTATACGATTATAAATTAGATCCTTTTTTACAAGTGTATGAAATATCATTTTAATAAACACACATGAAAAACGCACCTCAGAATGTCAAAATAAAACATCGAACAGACACACAACTATCTAAACTGCGCTCGAACGCTTAACGAGATCGTTAAAACGCGAAACACGTCCAATATGAACGGATAGTGAGCTGTTTGAAGGCCGCTGACGCTGACAGGGCCGCCATCTTTATCTGTATCATAAACAACTGACATTTCCTGCGTTTAGCGGGAACGGCAGATTCTAGCGCTAACGTTACATCTACTCGACAGAACACGACGCGTCCGGTATTCCGTTATTCCTTACCGAGCCTGTAAATCGCGACTCGGTTCCCGCGCTGCTCCGTTATTCAGAGGCGGCAAACAACTTATTCTCACAGGCGTTTGGACTGCTGCCCACCGGAAACGCCTGATGACGTCAATGCGCCTCGTTCTCACATGGAAACGGTAACCCTTGGCAACATTAAAGAGCGGGTAACATGAGTTAACCTGGGTACCACACTCACAATATCTGCGTGATCCTTAAACAGTTTCTTTATTTATGTTGCTTTACATATTTCTTTTTGTTTGTTTTGTTTTATCTTATTTTAGCAATCTATTTAGCAATGCAGATTACATGCAGCCTAATCACTTTAATTAATTTATTTTTTATTTTATTTTAGTACTTATTAATTAATTATTAATTTTTGGAATCTGATTACGTAATGCAGATACACGTAGCATAATCGATTTTATTTTATTTAAGTAGCCTACTTGATTTTTCTGAATCTGATTATGTAAACCAGATTACATGTAATCAATTTTATTTAAGCTTTTATTTTATCAATTAATATCTTATTAAATGCTAGCCTATGTTTGGTATCAGTTTTTAATCAGTTTTATTTACTTAATAATTACGAATGCATTGTTTACATACTATTTTCCCATTTTACGTCATATAGTAGTTAAGTCTTGAAATTAAATTATGTAAACCATAGACCTAATGTAAACACGTAATATCGTCATGTTAATGTAGCAAACCTGGGCTTTTTAATGTTATGCTTACATTACATATTACGTGAAAAAAATGTCCTGAAACAAATAATAAATAAATAAAATTCATGTCGCTGTCCAAACATTGTTTTACATGTTTGTTTTTACTAGCATTTATTATTATGTTTTTGTTATCAGATATGACAAACATAGATGAAACTGAAAGTCATCCCGTGCATGCACCATAGTGCTTGTAGCCGAAGTTAATTTTCAACACGTATTTTATTTAACGTAAATTATTTATTATTACTTCTATTTATTATTTTATTTTTTGTTTTATATATTTTCTGTATATTTATGTAAGTACAATACATTAATTAATTAATTTATAAATAAAAAATCTCACGGGCCCCATAAATCCGTTTTGAGAATTTATTTACATTTAAAATCAGGTTAGAGATACGCGGGATTTTTAGGCTCGCGCTCACTGTCGCGACTTTTATTTTGAAAGCTGTGGTGAACACCGGAAGTTTCGCTGGCGCTCAGGTTATGCTCCAGGCGGACAGCTGTGAGAGAATAAGTGCGCTATTCTAAGTGTGTGATCGTCCTTCATGTGTTTCTTTCACCTGCGAGCATGACCTGAAGAAGTTTACGATTCTGGCGAATAAGCGCACGCGAGCAGAATCGGTCCGTATGTTTGTATCTTTTCTTTCACCTGTGTGTGTTATTGCGAGCATCACCTGATGCAGAAACACGCCAGATCTCGTGACTGTAATATATGTTCCCGTTCTGTTTGCTTCACTAATTAGCTGAGCTGGGTTGTCTTTGGTGGAAAGCCGATCTTGTGATCAGAGAGAAAGTGCCTGGGCTGACCTGAGATCAGGTTACAGTGGTCTGTCAATCATAAGCTTCAGGCGGAACGCGCAGGTGTGGGCTTTCATCTTCGCTGCTTGATATTCATGTTATATATGTGAGAGCATTCCTTTCCGTTTACAGTACGAGAAGATCTTCTGCAGATTAATCTGGACAGCCATTCATATCCATCACTTCTTTTCCTAGTAAAGGAAAGTGACTGTTGACTCCCAGTTTCAGCTAATTAGTGTTTTTTTGAGTAAATTATAAATATTTAATGCTTTTTGTAGTCAAATATTCATGAATGCTGTTTAGTCATTATTAAGTGTATTGTAGTATTTTATTAGTTATTTATTGTATTAATGCATTGTTGACGACTGTAGTAATGTTTAATCTCCACGCAGAAGCTCAAAGATAATTATTTTGGTTTATTTTAATATCTTCCATCCTTTCATTTCTTTTTTCTTATTTTACAGCAAAGCTTTTTTCATCAAAATAATATACATATAATATGAATACATGCATTGATTTGAATCAGTGTTATTTTATACCATAATTATTATTTTTATGTACTATTGTACATGGGGGATTATTATAATTTTTTAAAAATATTATTATTATTATTATTATTGAATATAAAATGGTTTGCCATGTATCTCATGAACAGTGCCCCAGGGACTACAGTGTTTTGTATTATTGCTGTTTGAATGTGCTTTATAAATTAATAAATGTTGTAACAATTAATAATTGAAGTAGTAGTTAATTCTGAGGGGGTCACGGTGGTGCATCAGAGTGTGGCTCCTCGTGACATCAGTATGACATCAGCACACCACATTACCGCCAGCTCAGCTTCCACCTGCGACATTCGGAAAAAAGTGGCGTGTACGGGCTGCCAGATGGCCCGTCTCGTGGGATGCAGATTAAAAGCTCTTGTAAGTAATACTCACTTTCATCAGTCCAGGTGTATCCGATGCTCTCCGAGGAAGTGTGTCCAGGGCCGGGTTTCAGCGCTCCGGTGACTCCAGGCGGATCTTGAGCTGCTTCTCGTCACAGAAGGTGAAGTGCCAAGGTCTTGATCAAATATTTAGCATGTTGTTTTCTGTCTTGGACATTAGTTGATAAACCTGTGCAATAGTTATCCGTGTATTTTGAGCTCACTATGTTTGATCTAATCAAACTAATGCTTTCGTATGTCAGAGTGTGTGTGTGTGTGTGTGTGTGTTAGTCGTTCAGGGCCGGTTCTGTCTTGAGAATGGTTTGTGTCGGGTTCTTTCTGAATCCGTGTGTTTTCTCAGAAGCAGGGAAGGACAGGTAGGTGAGGATTTCAGGACTGAAGAAGAACCAAAATATTTACATTCTTTCACGTTTTTCTTCTGTGTGTGTGTTTCTTTTTTTTAAAGTGAGATTATTTATGTAGTTTACATTTTGAAAATAGCTTGAGAAGATTTATATATATGTGTGTTTGTTTAATTAAGTAATTTAGTTTTCTGATCTTGTCATGTCTTCAGTATATGTATCTCTTTCTTTTTTTTATGGATTTATTTATTGTCATGTCTTGGAATATCTTCCATATATTTATGTGTTTATAATGAGTGTTTTATTTTTAATAGCACAAATGAATGATTATATTTATGTATTTATTATTTTATTTTAATATCTTAAGTGTGTCTATATATACATATATTTATTTATTTTTAATGGGCATTTATGTATTTTTTTAATTAATTATTCATTAAAATATCTTGAAGCAATTTGAAAATGTATGTCATTTTTTATTTAATGGGATATTAAAATGTAAGACAGTAAAATGTCAAAGATGCTTTATAAAGCAATAGCCAACAATACACAGTTTGGGTCAAAATGATCAATTTTTTGAGATATTAAGTAGAGATCATGTTTCAGGAAGATATTTAGTAAATTTCCTGCCATAAATATATCAAACTTGAATATGCATCTAGGAACTTGATTTGAACACCTTCTGTCTGAACACTCGATTTGAAAATGCGTTGATGGAAAGCTTATTATTTTCAGCTTTCACGTGAGGTATAAATGTGTCAGGTATGAAGCGTTTGTGGATCAGAGAGGTCTGTGCTGCTTCAGACTGCTGTATTATTTACAGGGTTGATGTGCTTAATGAAGGTCAGAGTGTGTGTTGCAGGTGGTGGGATGCGCAGCTGGAGGTGGTCTGTCTCGAGGGTCATGCGTCTCTTGCTCCGCTGGTTCAGGCTCTGTCCTCGTCGGGGACGCAGGAGGCGTCCGAGCCGGATCCAGGATCTGTGGAACTATGGGAGGCTGCTGCTGAAGTCTCTGTACTTTAATGTCCTGACCAGTTCAGACACGGCGCTGGACTGTGTCTTTGAGCCCGTCTACTGGCTGGTGGACAACATGACCCGCTGGTTTGGAGTGGTGGGTGGAATCAGATCCGACGGTGTGGAAGTTTCTGTCTTCACTGCTTCTGACGGCTGCTCTCTGTTGCTGTAGGTGTTTGTGTCTCTGGTGATCGCCCTGACCAGCTCTGTGGTGATTATCGTGTATCTGTGTGTGCTGCCCATCATCTTCAGCACATACCCTGTTCACTGGATCCTCTGGCACCTCTGTTATGGACACTGGATCCTCCTCATGATTGTCTTCCATTACTATAAAGCTACAACAACATGTCCGGGTTTCCCCCCTCAGGTGCAGCTTATTTACCTTTCTATTTAAGAAAATGTTTGGGTAACAAAAAAAACTACATTACCCATGATTCTTCAAAGTAATCTCCACCAAATATATATAAATATGTATAAATAGATAGATTTTTATTTTTTTATATTATTTTTTCCTATTCAGAACATGTTTGGAAATGTTTTTAAATCAAAGGCAAACTCTGTTTACATTCATTTATATTTTTATTTATTATTTTTTGTGTGTGTCTTTTTGTTTCAGGAAAAGAGTGATATTCCGACTGTTACAATCTGTAAAAAATGTATCGTCCCCAAACCGGCCCGAACTCATCACTGCAGTATCTGTAACAGGTGATGCATCCGAGGACAACACCGCCCAAGAAAATAAATTACATGATTTACATTTTTAATTCAGATTATTATTGGATTTTCTTCAGATTATATTTGTGAGTGTTAAACAAAACAACCGGCTCTTTTCTTCTCCCAGGTGTATTCTGAGAATGGACCACCACTGTCGTATCCTTGAGTATGAGCTCAGTCAGATAGTGTAGTGTTCTTCAGTATGATGTGATGGCTCTTAACTAGCTCTCCTCAGCCTGGCTCAATAACTGCGTGGGTCATTTCAACCACCGCTACTTCTTCAGTTTCTGTCTGTTCATGAGCCTGGGCTGCATCTACTGCAGCATCAGCTCCAAAGACATGTTTCTGGAGGCGTACGACGCCATCGAGGTGAACACATGACTACACTAGATTCTGCTGAGCATTCATCTGATCAAAAATACAGGCACAGTTGTGTAATATTACTGGACTGTGTGTGTTCAGCATCATTCGTCCAGTCTTCAGGGTCACATGATCTTCAGTAATCATAATCATATACTCGTTTACTGCTCAACACACACTTCTGATGATTATCAGTGTTGAACACAGCTGATATTTTTATATATTTTAGGATTTACAGATGAATTGAAAGTTCAGAACTGCATTAATATGAATATCTTTCCTATCACTTCTGAATGCATCCTTAATGAATCCTGTTCATTTAGATCAAATAAGCACTGATGATTTGAGCTCGTGTCTGTTCTGTGTTTGTAGTCCGGCAGGTATGTGGGCGGAGACCTGCAGGGGGAGGCGGTCCTGGGGGCGGGGCTAATCTATATGTCGCTCTCGCAGCAGGTAGTTCTGGATCTGTAGCAGCTTAGCCTGTTTTCAGCTGAACTAAAAGTCATGTCAGATACTCTGCAGATGCTGAAGCATTTGTTTTCTAACAAGGAATCACTAAAATCATCAAAGACTTTAACAATGTTACAAAAATGTTTTCGTTTCTAATAAATGCTGTTCTTTTGAACTTTCTTTTCTGTCACAATTTACACAAAAATAGCAATGTGTTCAACACTAATAATAATCAGAAATCAGTATATTATTCTGATTTCTGAAGATCATGGGACAGTTGAACACAGATTGACAGAAAAGTCTAATAATATTTGGTTTGAGTGTTTTTGATCTGATCAGAAGAGACTCAGTGCTTGTGTTCTGTGTTGAAGAGCTCGTATCAGTCTCCTGCCCCGGCCTTCACTCATCAGCAGAGGATGGTTCATAAGAGCCTGGTGTATCTGTGGGTGCTGACGAGGTACGGTGTGTGTGTGTGTGTGTGTGTACAGGTTTTTATATCCTCATGGGGACCAATTGTCCCCACAAAGATAGGAATACTAGTA
>JAUCMT010000063.1:540463-551240 GCA_032357475.1 Enteromius thamalakanensis
TACAGTTTAAAATATATTCACACAGAAAACACTTATTTTAAATTGAAATAATATTACACTATTTTTCTGGATATTTAATCTAATAAATGCAGCCTTGAGCAGAAGAAACATCTTTAACAACCATTAAATATCTTACTGACCCCACATTTATGAACGGCGGTGTGTGAGGTGAAGATGTTAAGCTGTACGCATCACAAAACAGTGATTTATGTTCAGAGAAAGCACATTAAATCAAAGTTAATTGTCTACTTTTAAGGTTTCAAATAAGTGTTTGGTGAATAAAGTGTAACACAATATTGATGTAAAAATCAAGCTGATTCTGACTTTAAATATTAAAATAATAAGGCAGCATATGACATTTTACTGTGTTTTAAATGATTAAAAAAATCTTACTGACAAATGGCCAAACATAAAAATGGCAACTAATTAGTATTTGGGGTGAAAGTAGTTAATCTTTAAATGCGTCATAAATTAATTTTTGTTGTAAATACGCCTGACTTACATTTTAGTAGGTAAATGTAGTAAATCAAGAAAAAAAACTAAATTGCAATTAATTTAAACAAAAAACTTTTACATTCTTAAGTGTACAACAACAATTTAAAGCAGTTTATATTTTTTGGTAGATTTTAAGGGTTAAACATTAAAAACATTTTTGTCTTTGACCCAAATACTTGTTTTCAAGATAGAAGGAGTAGAATAATCATAAAATCAATAATAAAACAAAGAAGAAAATAATTTTTAAAATAGGTTTAAGACGGTTAGAAACAGAAAGCAATCAGTTCGGACGAAATGTTAGATATTTGGTGTATATTAGATACACACAGTAGACATTATGTAAAGAAAAGCTTTTATTTTGGTTGAATTGAATGGCTTGAAAGCACTAATATATGTGGCTAATGTGATTCTCTTACCATGTGTTGAGGCAGGCGAGAGAGCGCATGAACACACTGCAGCGACGCCATCCTCACTTTCTGCAGGAGTGAAGACAAAGTCTGAATCAGGAGAGAGCGGTCAGAGAGACTCGAATCAAACACAGCTCTGAGGAGAGTACCATAGAGGGGCTGGAGGTGAGGAGCAGCAGGCGGGAGAAGAGCGCCTCCAGCTGGGTCCTGAGGGCCTCCGGCGGCTCCAGCAGCAGCGGGCTCAGACAGCACAGGGTGGAGATCTGAACCGTCTGATCCGGACACAACAGAGCCTCCAGCAGCAGCGGCAGCAGCTGAACACAACACATGACCAGGGCTTCATAACTCACCTTACGGTAATATCACAATACGGAGTTTATATGTGTAAAAAAAAACAGAAGACAAAAAGGAAGAAACAGAGAAATTGTAGCTTGGAATCAGATCATGTCTTCCAGAATCGGATCGGATCGTGAAGTGCCTGGAGAGTCCTGCTCCGTCATGTTTGAGTAGCGTTACACCTCTCGGTCATGAATGAACACTCACCGCAGGGAGCTCTGTGAGCTGGAGCTGTCTGGGAAGGTTACTGACGATGTGGGACAGCGCCTTCAAATAACACGACTTCTTCTCTGTGAAGCAAAAACAACTATTTAGACGCAAAGAAAACAGTCAGAGCACTTTTATTACAGATAGCACAGATTGTAATTATTTAACTGTGTTTATATTATATTTGGTCTTTGTTGATGTGTTGTAATGTCTTTCATCGTTTGTGTGAAATGCCCCGTAAATGAGAGTATTGCTACTAATGGAGGTACCCTGCTCTGCGGAGTTGAAGCCTTGAACCAGTTTGGTGGAGTTTTCAGCGAAGAAGCGCTGGCGGTACATGATGCGCACGTCTGCGTGGAAATCACGATTGAGAACGTCTGGAGAGTCGCTCATGAGGACAGAGAAGCCGTCGGCCACCTGACATCCTAACGCCGGGTCCGTCAACAGAGAGAAGAGCTGGAAAACACAGAACAAGCTCACACTGAGCCTCTGAAACAGCTCTGGAGAGACGAGAGGAAGAAACAGACGGTACCTGGTCAGTCAGGGCTGCAGACAGCGGGTGGTACCGTAAGAGCAGAGCCTTCGCCACCTGTGCAGAAGAGACTCACGTTTACCTAATGTTTCATACAGACCATCTGAAGCATCAAGATTGTGTCTGCAACAGCATTGCATTATTTTTAGGTGAATTCTCTTGAACTGAGAGGCCAGATTTAAAACTTTAATAAAGACCCACACAAATAAACATCAATATAGAACAAAACACACACAACACAATACAATAATAATACACTTTTATACGTCCCTTTGGGTAAAACTATTTATTTTTTAAATCAGAACTGAAAAGAAATGATGTTAAATGTATTAAAATAAATAAACACAAACACATTACTACTGAAATATGAAATGACTTCTTTAAGAAAATGATACTCTAAATAATAAACTAAAACTGAAAGCAGGTGGCGGTAAATGTCTTCATGGATAAGTCATCGAGTCATTTATTAAATGATTTGAATTGATTCGTTGAAACGGCTGATTCACTCAGGAGTAAACGCTCCACTGAATCATTCGGTTTTGAAGCGGATCCATTGTCCAAAATGTTGCATTTCTGATGAAACCCATCTGCGTTTAAAAGCAGAACTTTGGCACTTTATTTTTTTCATTTACATGCATAGCAGAAAATATTCTGACAGCCGACAAAATCATCGAAAATGCTGGTGGTGGCTGGCAACTTTTTTAATTTTTTTAAATGCAGGCAGGGAAAGAGGTAACCTTATGATTCACAATTAGCTGTATATGAATATGATCTGAGTCGGGGCTGTGTGAGCACTGGTTAGTGATGTGGGAGTTGAAAGGCAGTTCAGATAAAGTGCTGTGTTTTTACCCAGAGCAGCAGCGTGAAGGCTTGTGTTCTCCGAGCAGAGCAAGCGTTCTCCAGCTCCACACCGATCCTCTTCCTCACCCTCTCCAGCACCGCGTCCAGAGCTTCACCTGAACACAAAGCATGCGTGATGATCAGGTAAATCCACTCCAGAGCTCAGGTAACTCATTAATTATTCCAGTGACGGGCAGCCAGAGAAAACAGCCTTCTATTAGATCACGCTGCACAGCATTCAGGGCATGTGATTAGGGAAGCAGATAGAAGGTCTTTGTACCTGCCGGTCTCTTGTTGATCAAACCTGCGAAGCATTTGGCTGCAAAGGTGTACGAGAAGAGGTGAGGACACGAGCAGCTCAGATCCTCCAGCTGCAGAAGAAGCCTGTCCATCTCTGGGATCTCCACCTGGCATTAGTCAGATCAATTAATACTGTTTCCTGCTCTTAAAACAGTGTTGGTTCATGTTCCAGGAAACCAGAGCTTCACAAACTTATACTTGCTTTGAGGAAAACTACTCATTACTTTACATTACTACTCAATTCTTTGTTTTATTGCTGATCATTTCTTTTTACTATAAGTCGGATCAGTCTGAAAACATTTAGCATCTCGAGTTTGTTTAGCATGAATCACGCGTCAAACGCTTAATTCGCGCCGCTTAATTTGCGCGAAACGCTCAAGTTGAAAAATCGGAACTTTGCCGAAAATTCGCGGCGTGTTAACCAATCAGGAGCTTGCTCTAGTAGTGACGTGATTACTAGCAAACGGAGGCAGAATTCTGAAACTATGGAAGACAAAATCCTCGTCACTGTATGATACATCTTCATACTTTCATAAAAACAGGAATAAAAAGGAAATACATAATAGATTCATTAAACCAGAGTTTGCCTGAGATATACCCAAAATGAATTTTACCTCCCGTTTAACCACTACAGAGATATCAGGAAGCAGCGGCAAGTGTCAGAACTACTAGCCGCGGTGAGGCTGCCCTCGGCGGATACATGAGCACTGAACACCCTCACGGCGGCGAAAGCTTTTAAATAGGCGCTCTCAGATTTGTGATCATTCTCGCCTGAAATACTCTTAAAACTGCATTTCATGGCACAATAACAGCTGTTTTCCAAAGACTGGAGCCGCCTGGCAGAAGCCCCTGTTGTACACGCGAATGAAGCGAGTAAACTCAAAATGTTCACGCGTCTAACTACGTCCGGTGTGAACGCACCATAAGATTGACATTAATATTGGTATTGTAGTTTTACAGTTGTCCTATAAATTAATCGATTATTACTTTTCGTAAATAAAAGCTATTTTATTTTAAAATAAAAGCTATTTTATTTTCCAGTGAAACTACAATAAAATAATAACTATTTTTAATATACATACACATACATATATATGATTAAACTCACGCTGCGTGGAAGAGAGCAGACGCAGGCCATCAGCAGACACACCAACTGAGACGGAGCCTGAGACTCTGCCTGACTCTGCAGAAAAAACAGAGACAGTTAATAATAATAACTAATAATATAATAGATTAAAGATACTGATGATCACGCTGGTACAGGCGAGTCCACCGTTCACTTAAGATGAGATATTCTAATGTAATAATTCACCCAAAAAATGTAAGTTTCGTTTAAGTGAAAATCATCTTAATGCTGGATTAGTTTGATCTTCGGTCTTCTCCAGATGTTAACTGATGGACATGGATTATTCTGATGTTTTTATCAGACACTCATTCTGACGGCACCCATTCACATTCATTACTGAGACACTGATGCAATGAAATCTGATGAAGAAACAAACTCATCCTGATCTGGGTGAGTATTTTTATTCTTGGGTGAACTACTCCTTTAAATCTGACCCGAACAGGATCTGAGTCAAGCTCAGTTAATCTGGATTGGTGAATGTAAACCGACTGAATGTGATTGAGCTCGTCAAACCTGGAGCAACTGGATTTGGGAAGGGAAGGCATTTTCTGGCAGAAAGGACACGTCTCCATCCAGGAACAGAGAAACTGCTTGGGAGGCCATCCGAGACGCGGATCTGTAAGAAAACAATAAGGCTTGCGTCTGAAAATGTGTATATTTTTATTAGGGCTGGGTTTTCAATCTTAATTTTTATGAATTAACCTCAAGATTAATCTTAGTCGACTGATGCATGAACAAAACTTCGGTAAACACTATTTATAGGGTGTCTGGCATACAGTATTCACAATAAAATGTATTCCTTTTGACACGAAACTGTCTCAACTTTCAAATTCTGTAAATTTTATAATTAAATTCAAACAATGAAGGTGGTTTTGAGGTTCTGTGATGTGGCATGACTGATCACTGTAGCCAGTCATCTCTTCCTCTTTACTACTAGCTATAGCACAAAAACATGAACATAAACAGCTGTTACGAGAAACCTTTATCTAATTTACTATTATTGTACTGTATTGTGTTTTTATGTAATCGCTTAATCAGTGTTTTAACCACGAAGAAAAATAAAAAAAGATCTGGCTGAATATATGCACATTTTTATTATTATTTCATGAAAAGCCTCTATTTAAATATTTATATTTTAACAAATTTGAGCTGAAACAATTACACCCTGAATGAATCTGAGAGTTGTGATTTATATTTATCTGAAAGCTAAATAAATCATCTCTCCTCTGATGTCTTGTGAGGAGAGGACAATATCTGTCTGAGATACAACTATTAGAAAATCTGAATCTGAGGAAAGGAAAAACTATCTAAATATTGAGAAAATCAAACTGTAATAGTTGTCCAAATTAAGTTGTTAGTAATACATATTACTGATCAAAAATAAAGTTTTCATATTTTTACAGTAGGACATTTTTTAAGTATCTTCATAAAATGATTTCTGGCATAAAAAAAAAAAAAAGGATAATTTTGTCTCATACAGAGTATTTAGCTACAAATACCCCTGTGCTACTCAAAGGAATGGTTCACCCAAACATGGAAACTACCCCATATTTTACTCACCCCAAAGCCATTCTAGGTGTGTAAGATTTTTTTCAGGCATGTTTTTTTAAAAACTTGGTAATGCTGGTGGATAGCGCCCAAAAATTTTTTTGGGGTGAACTATTCCTTTAATGACTGTTTTTGTGCTCCAAGGTCTCGTTTAACTTTGTGTTAAGTCTGTTGGACTCACTCTGTTGGTAACGCAGCGCAGGCGATGCTGATGACAGGAACTACAGCAGACAGAACGGCCTGATCTGTGAGCGGACTGCAGTGACCTGAAGAACAAACACACGGTTAGATCTACAAACACACACACACACAAACACACACACACACACACATCAGAAAAGCAGACACTGACTCGAGTCTCTGCTCTGCAGCGCCGCCTGTAAACACAGTCCTAGCAGTCGCGGAATGATGATGTCATGGAAGAATCGTCCGATCTCCTCTGAGTCACGAGTGTGCTCTGCTATCCTCCGCAAACCAACGCATACGGCGCTCACTTCCTCCACAGAGAAACCACAGCTACCTGAGAGAACAACAACATCTCAGCATTACAGCAGAGCTACATACGTGACCAGAGAACTTCCCAGACCAATCAGAAACTATTAATCACCAAGACTTCGGCCCAATCTGTCTGCCAAAGTACTAAATACTTACTCTCAGCATTATAACATATTAAAAGATCTCAAACACTTATGTACGTCAATGATAACTCCAATCTAAAGCATGATTGGACTTTCTGCTAGAGCTACATAACAATAATTACACTGATGATCATCATTATCATTTTTATTACTATTATTGCTCAAAAACTATTACCATAGCTGTTATTTTATCAGAATTATTAGACTTTAACATAAGCATAAATCAGAGAACATCAACTGGTTTATTTGACCTCATCTAATAAATAAAACCACTTCTCATAAAGAGTAAGAACATGGTCGTCTTTTCAGGTTATTTAGGCTAATTATGGATTCTTTATAACAACTTGTTTATTATAATCTTCATTCCTTCCAGCAGATGTAATAATTTCTATAAATACATTTAGATTAATCTTTAGGGCTACTAAAGTCAAGAGCATTGAGAGCACTAATACAGTATATGATACACCTTCTCTCATGTGTCGTGAAACATTATTCCTATCTGCTCTTCTCTAACTTCCACATACTGCCATTTTTTTATGTTTTTTTAATGACATTTTTATTTTTCTGGACTACTTTTTTAATGATAACATTAAATTAAATTGTGCAAGTTTCATCATTTGAATTAATTATACATGCAATTTCACATCAATGTATTCAAAATGTAACAAAAATTAGGGAGCTATTTTATTTTTTCCTCACCATACAGGTTTTATTAGTTTTAAACTGTGTGTTTATCGTGTCCAATTATTTTAATACATAAAACTTATTTTATTCAACTCTATTCTTACAATAGCCGTATGAAATGTTTTTATTTCCTTTGAAAATGTCTATTTACATATTCCTGCTTATCAAATGAAGACAAAACCATTTACTTTGTCTTTTAATAATTGACAAAGTTAAATAATTAAATGAAATAATTAATAATTGGAACTGTGTAATTATTTCTTAAAAAAGATATGCAGAACATACAGGACATAGCCTTTTGAACATCCCAGCCTAACATGCTCATCTCACTTAAAGATGTTCATATGTGCACCTGTGTGGGCCGAAGCGAGCGTCTGTAGAAGAACAGGAGCACTTTCTCGCACCACGCTGGGCTGATTTGACGCG
Organism: Enteromius thamalakanensis; assembly: GCA_032357475.1. NCBI lineage: Eukaryota > Metazoa > Chordata > Actinopteri > Cypriniformes > Cyprinidae > Enteromius > Enteromius thamalakanensis. The sequence continues at coordinate 548,003 of JAUCMT010000063.1, forward strand.
GACGCTAACGCTGTCACACACCGCTGACGAACAGCTGCGTTACACTGATCTGTGGAGAAAACAGTCTCTTATCACACACTGAAACCTGCCACAGATATGAGGTGTGTCACGTCCTCTGCGTCTCACCCGACAGGATCTCTTCCTTCAGCCGAGGAATCATCCTGAAGATGAAGGCTTTGGGATCCAGACGAGCCAGAGAGCCTAAACACTCCACCACCGCCGAACTGAGACACACAGATATCAGCTCAGGATCCGCTCTAAAGGAACAATTCACATTAAAACACAAACACATCTACCTCACTTGAGCATCGTCTTCCTCCAGGATGAGTCTGGTCAGATGATCCACAGCTTTCTCTACATCGGCCTGAGCCAGCAAACCTGTGAGGAGCAGAGCATGAGCAACTTATTGACATCTCAACACCTGTGTAGAGCGTAACAGGAATTATATAACGGTAACATTTTACAATAAGGTGTCATTTGTTAAAATTAGCTCATGTATTAACTAGCATGAACAAACAATGAACAATACATTTATTACAGTATTTATTCATCTTTGTTAATGAAAATACAGTTGTTTATGTTGTTTATTCACAGTGCATTAACTGATGAGAAACACAAATTGTGATTTTAATAATGCATTAGTAAATGCTAACATTAACTATGATACTGATTAATAAATGCTATAAAAGTATTATTCATTTTTAGTTCATGTTTAATAATGTTAACTATTGAACCTTATTGTTAGCATTTAATACTACTGTGACTATTACCAAATATAACAAAGAAACTTACATTTTCTGTAAAGCTGCTTTGCAACGATTTACTTGGTAAAAAGTTAAATTATAGTTTTAACTATAATAATTCTATTAAAAATTTATTTTATTTCTTTTTATATCAATTAAAAAAAAAAGTAAAAAGAATGGTTGCATTGTAATTTCAGTGCTTTTGCTTAAAACTTAATGACATATTTATATATTAAATAAAATAATAAACTGCATTTATTTAAAGTGTGTTCTGTGATGTTCAGCATCATTACTCCCGTCTTCAGAGTCACAGATCTTAATAAAATAATTTATTTTAAATAGAATTATTTTGCAATGTTATTAATGTCTTTGTCACTTTGCATCTGTCATGCATCCTTGCTGAACACCAGTGTACATTTCTCTCCCAGATGTTGTGGTCTCACCGGGCTGCTGTCCCAGGGCAGTGAGCACTCGAGTGGCTGTAACCTGAAGACCTGTGCTAGACTCCGTCAGGGCAGAGAAAACCACGCCACACAAAGACTGCTCAAACGCAACCAACGCATTATCCTCTGTGTGTTTATGCAGGAGACAGAGAGAAATACATCAGACAAACACTGCCGGAGCACGCTGAGAGTCTAGTAACAAACACACTTAAACACATCAGCAGTATAATGCATGAGATCTAAGTGTATGTACTGAGTTCTCTCGTCACGTACCTCCATCTACAGGCCGGCTGAGCGCGGTGGGCTGGACGAAACCCTGCAGAACCTCCAGCAGGGTGCGCCGCTGAGCACACTGTATAAAGACGTATAAACAAACGCATGAAACACAGCACACAGGATGTCTGGGCTACATGTGAATAAATCTGCAAGAGGGATCGACAGTGCAAGTTTGAAACAATATATAGTCGTAGAAAGCTTAACTGTGCTGTGTGGAGAGTGTTTGTTTAAGATGGACGAGTCTGTACCTGCGTCCTGTTATTATATTGCTCCAGGAGGGCAGGTATGACGGCGGCTGACACCATCAGACTGGCTCTGTACGAGGCTCCGGCGGCAGCCTGCAGGAGTTTGGCGCTGGGCCACACCAGCTTGAGGTCGGGCTCGCAGAGATGGTGCTGACAGTCTGAGAGGACGAGACACACACCAGCTGTGATGGGCAGAACAAGCCCGGACGGCACACATATTTGACTGGGTGTACATGAGCGCGAGTTATGAGGCTGATCACTCTCCTTTGTCTGGATAATTAACTAGACGCCAGGAATGATCATGAAAAGATGTGCTCAGTCATCATTCAGCTGTTTTAGTCCTTTATGTATCATTCTAGCTTTAAAGGCATAGATCACTCAGAAATTAAACTTTGCTGTTAATTTACTCACCCTCAAGCCATCCACCAATTACATTACTTTTTTCTTCAGGAGAACTGTAGATATTTTTCCGCATGAAACAGTGATCCTGGGTGTTATATAAAACGGCAGCTATGCATTTAACTAAACTATAAGTTTACAAGAACAGAAAAAGCATATCAAGGAACACAAAATGAATCCCTAATGCTATATTGAAGTCTTATGAAGCGAAACAATCAGTCTGTGCAAGAAACTGAAGATTATTCACAACATTGATTATTTCAGAGCCTCAGTTAACTGAAATACTGAAAACTGCAGCGTATCTGATCCTGTGATGAACAGGAACTGAATAAACCGTTTGACTCAGACGAAGAGCTGCTGATGTGTTTATCATGGTTTAAGTAAAAATATAAGCAGATGAAGAATACTTTATATATTTCTCATCCTTTAGACACGTAAAACATTCACATTTCATATAATTATTGGGTATTTTAATAATTTAATAGCTTATGAAATACGTTATTACATAAACAAACTGGTGAGTCAGTTGTTAGAATGAACTGATTCAAATAAACAGTTCAAAAGAACCAGTGTATTCAATTTAAAAAATTTTTTTGAAGCTCTGGATTATAGGTGATATACTGTGAATAATGCTATGTTTCTAGCACAGAGTTAACATTTTGCTTCATAACACTCAAATACATCGTCAGGAGCAACAGAGATTCATTCTGTTTTGCTTGTTGCTTTTTTGACTCTCAAAACGACTACAGCTGCTGACTTGCAAGGGTGAGCAAATTAACATAATGAAAAAAGAAAAACTGAAATATCACATGGTCCTAAGTATTCAGACCTGTGCTGTGACACTCATATATTTAACTCATGTGCTGTGAATTTCTTCTGATCATCCCTGAGATGGTTCTACTCCTTCATTTGAGTCCAGCTGTGTTCGATTATACTGATTGGACTTGATTAGGAAAGCCACACAGCTCACAATGCATGTCAGAGCCAATGAGAATCATGAGGAACTACCTGAAGAGCTCAGCGACAGAATTGTGGCAAGGCACAGATCTGACCAAGGTTATAAGAACATTTCCTAAGAGCACAGTGGCCTCCATAATCCTTAAATGGAAAACTGAGCTCTTGGGGGAAAAGA
>JAUCMT010000063.1:551340-569846 GCA_032357475.1 Enteromius thamalakanensis
TTCAAAGTTTACAGATAGATGGCTAATGTGTGTGCCATTGATATGTTCAGTGTTTATGTAAACTGTTTAATAAACACGTCTGGCACTTTTTTTTGAGTCTCTTTATTAGTTTTGTTTTTTATGTAAATGACTCAATCAATACCGTACCGTGCCATTCATACCGAGGTATTACCGTACCGTGAAATTTTGATACCGTTACATCCCTACAAAATATTGTTTTTATTACTAATAACCATATATGGATATACACTGCATACAATAAATAATAAAGTAAAATGTTTTTAGTTTAATGTTTACTTTTAGGATTATTATTATTATGAATAGTAATATCAATAATTATAATGACAGGATTTTAATTTGTAAGTGAACTTTCTCTTTAATGTGTACAGTTCATTCACTAGCCCAAACAGACCTCGTAAGCATGAAATAAATTAACTGTTCAAAGAAACAGTGCCTGCTCTTGTAGCAGATGTATGCAGCACAAGTCTCTGAGCAGTTCCAGGGCATTTGGGTCAGGTCACATCATTTGGGTTAAGACCCATACATGTGTCTCCTTGTGTATGTAACAGCCTCTGATGGATGTGAGGGTATTTCTGGCATTTCCACTGTGTGTTCAAGGCTAACTCCTGATTATGGACAATAATGTGACCTTTGACATCAGGAATATAGCCTGGAAGTTCTCTTCAGATCTCGGTCTCATAAGTGAGTTGATTATTCTAAAACAGTTTCTCTGTTTCTTTCTCTCTCTCTCTCTCTCTCTCTCTCAGATAATGATGAATAGAAGTTATTCATCCATGCCGTTGGCAGCCTTGGACAATCTGCTGGCAGGCTGAAGTGTTCCCATGATGCACTCTGACAGGCTGAGGAGGTGCATGTCGGGGAAGAGGGTTTTGAGAGAGAGGGGGTAAAAAGGGAAATGGACCACTCAAGCATGGGCAGTTTAAAGTCCACGGTTGACTGTAGTTCTACTTCCATATCCCAAGTCACTGAAGCACTACTTTGTAAATTTTGTGCATATAAATGTGCTGTGGATAATAATATTTAACCAAAGCGTAGCCGAGTGTTAGCAGGCGAGAAGTAAGAAGTCTCCGACAGAGATGTGCACATGTGTCCTCCTAGCTGATGACAGACTGTATGTGAAACTGCTGCTCGTGCTGTATTCACAACAGCTGAAGCCATGGAAACTGCTTTTTAAGGCTCTAGACTGGCCAGGGAGGTCTAGTTCAGGGGTCAGAGGTCAATTATCTGCCCAATATCAGGTGCTCGCACACAACAGGCAGCGGGTTCTAACCAGCTGTCTACCTCAGACAACAGATCCGTCTAAACGTCCTGTCTAAAAAAATACCAGTCTTCTCAAATTTTCGAACCTCTTTTTCTACTTTTTACACATCGTTTGCATAACAAGCTTAAATGATTTTGCCTCTTTGAAGATTTCTTACCGGTAAATCTTTAAGCATTATTTCAGGATTTGGCGAAACTGTTATGTAGGAAGTTACTATGCAGATGAAGTGCTTATTTGCGGTTTTAAACGTGGTAGTTCAGCAAAAATTCATATTCTGTCATAATTTACTCCTTCCTCATGTTTTTTTGTCTATCACATGAAATGTATGGGAGCCACAACAACATTGGACCCCACAGACTTTCATTGTGAAGAAAAAGTCATACAGGAACTGTATGAGGGTGAGTGAATGATGATAGAATTTGAATTCTTGGTGAACTGTCAATATCAGAGCATTTATAAATGCTGTGCACATGCTTTATGCATGTTGTATGGAGCTGCACCTCTAGTGGGTTGTATTAAATGACCTCTTTTGTTTTAGTTGTTGGCAAAATGTGGTACTTGAAAGTGTACAGAAAATTGTTAAATAATTTGCAAGCGTTACCGTTTGTTTGCATGTCAGAATACGTATATCTTTGTACTGAGAAATAAACGTCTTTTTTTGTTTTTTTCAGAGAATGTGCCTGCGTGTGGTAATTTGGCAATAAAACACTCCACTTTGGAAACAGCTGAGATGAAATCAGTTGCCAATATCTATTTTCAGCTACCTAGATGGGGAGGGGGGGGTGTGTCTTCACCTATCTGTAACCTGACTGGTCTAGTGAGCTGTCAGTCAGCAACAACCTTGCAGCTGTCACAAGAACTGGCTGGAAGCGTGCAGGGGTTTCCCCTTATCGCAGAACACCCGTACATTCTCAGACAACCACAAACTATTGTGGGTGTGTGCGTAAGTTGTGTCTTTGCCAGATATCTTGAGTCACATAGTTGCAAGCCTCTACAGATTCATTCATGTATATTTCCACCAAGGTAACTGAACATCAACAAAAGATTGTAACTGAATGAAATACTCTGTGCAAACAGCAAGGACACATGAAATAGATCAAATATGACAGTTAAGACCTGTATGTCACACAAGATTTAGATTTTAATAAATGCTCTTTTCAACTTCGTATCACACAAAAATATAAAGAAGCAAAACTATTTTCAATATTAATAATAAGTGCTACAACTAAACTTATTTTCAATACATAATAACATTTCAGTATTTCTCTTAACACCTGGACAGCATCATCAATCATTATGCTATTTAATTTCTCTTTATTGAGTTAAAAAAACTACCACCAGTATTTTATCAATCTATGTTGTGCTTTGGATTATATCCACTTGTAGTCAGTTATGCCTTTTTGAGCTTCAACTCTGATCCAGTGGCAGAATAAATTACATCATACAAGGAAGCACTGATGGATGAAAGAACATATTTTATTCTCTTTTTATCATGGCGTCTCATTTTAGTGCCTTTTATTTTCAAGCAGACGTATATATTGTACTGCAGTTTTAGAAACGCCAGAGCATCATTAATCATATCAGTTCTGTTAAGGCTTGCAATTAAAAAAAGCCAATGTAATTAACTATATATCATCTAAACGACTACTTACCGATACGAGGATGCTCATTTACCATTTCAAGAGGAACTTGGGCTCATGATATAAACATTTCAGTGATTCATTGCATTGATATAATGTTCAATATTCATGGTCAGGAGTCATGGAGTTCGGGAGGACTCTTAATCAAGGCCTGTGGACTCTGGGAATGTTTAATATGTTCATGACTGATGGGGTGAGGGCTATAAGACAGCAGAATGGATTGAGCAAGAAAAAGCTGTTATCCTCATCTCACCCTCCGTTCCTCTAAAATCCTTTACCCATTTATCAAATCCCAAGGGTTGAGTTAATTGACTTCCTGGTTTTGGTTCCCAAAAGAGAATATATGAGGAAGATCTCCTATGTATATATGCAATGCATGTACATTCACGCTCCGTTTGCCATGCGCACACATGAATGAGTGGTTTTTGGCTCGTATCTGACCTCAGTAATTTCATCGATGGCTTCGTGCCTAATCTGACAAGTGTTTTGCCTGCGGGTATAATTTTGCAGTTTTTCCCTCGATGGGAGTTGGAACGCAGATCTGGTTTATTTGCACAGTCTCTCTGTGGGCTTTTTAACGTAGGTTAGATTTTGTTAAAAACCTCCCCCACCTGAAGGCAGATTAATACTGCTCTTTCATTAACCTCTGCACTATTAACCATTTCTCCTGTGGAAACTGACATTCGATAGCCCAGTGAAGTCTTGCTGAGACAGGAGCGTGCTTATCAATGGCGCTGGCTGTAAAGCGTGTATTGATGGATGTATTGGAGCGGTTAGAGAGGGAAGCAGGATGTGTTAGATGATGAACTGCAGAGAACATTTGGTGCAAAATGTGTTTATGTGGGGACCCGGGGAGCGCTGACACACATTTTGCTTCAAAGTCTGAAACTCCGTGTTTGTGCTGTGTGTCAGCCCTTCATGTAATGTTCCAATATTAATATCAGATAATGACCTTTACAATTTATCCCTAAATTGTGTACATTAATGTCAAGTACAAAGGGTGCTGCTGTTATAACTTACAACACCACAAGGATAGTGTGTAACATCGATAGAGAACATAGAAGTTACATTATAACACAATCCTACCAAAATCATCATTTGATTGATTTTTTAAAATTCTGTACTGTTTTGTCTGAATTTATTAGAAATGAAACTAAAATTTGTGGCTCAAATGATCACATCATTTTAATAGTGCTTTTTTTAGATTAGTGTTAGATGATGATAAACACATTTATAACCTATTTCTATGCGTTACCATTCATTCATTCTTTTTCAAAGAAATTCATATACTTTTATTCAGCAAGGATGCATTAAAATGTGACGGTAAAGACATTTATGATGTCACAAAAGATTTTTAAGTGGTTTAAATGCCGTTCTTTTAAACACTATTCTGAACTTTCAAAGAATCTTAAGTGCTACGTATAAGCAATAAAATTATGATTAAAAATGAATTGTTGTTTGAATGAATGTTGAATGTTTTTGCACATCAATCAGCATATTTGAATGATTTCTAAAGGATTATGTGTCACTGAAGAAATAATCAGCTTTGCTATCACAGGAATAAATAAAATATGCAAATAGAAAACAGTATTTTTCATATATATATTTTTTTGGCAGTAAATGCATGAGTATTAGAGACTTTCAGGAACATTAAAATAAACCCACCAACTCCAGCATATGTTGACCAACACTAACAAACAAATATTTCTTTAATATTGGTTAATAATTTAGTTCTTAGTTTTCAGATTTCTCATTGAGTTGAGAATTATCCCTTAATGTCAAATACACAGCTAAACTCTGGACTGACCAAAGGACGTTCAGTGACAGTGGCAAAAATATCATGCCAGACAGAAGATGGTTGACCAAGAACTTGGAGCTTATATAAAAGCTTTGTTACATATTAATTGAGAGCAACAACTGTCTACAACAGCCCTCATTCACACTAGCCTCATTCTGTGTCCAACATTAGATCATGAATTCACAGTTTTAAAGATTTAGTCGGTCGTGGTAAATTGTCACGGCCTTGAAAAGCAGATGCGCCCAAGCTGCAAAAGATCCCTGAATCCATTATTCTGTCTGTTAGGACCGGCTATCATGTTTTGAGGAAAAAGCATTTGTCACGTCTCCTCTCTCTCTCTCTCTCTTTCTCCTATCTGTTTCTCTCGCTCAACCCCTCCTCGCTTCTTTATTGCCCGTGACACAGCTGTCACCTCAGACGTGGCAGAATCGTGTGCACTTTAATGTGTGCGTGCAGGCAAATTGCTGATCACAAACTCACTCAAGGGAAAAAATAAAAGCCAAAATAACATTCTAGCTCCGGCACTCGAGTATAATGTCATCATTTTCTCCTTTTGCATAAAGAAAGGCTATGAAAGCAGTATATATGTATAAATTTCACATCAAGGACACTCACTCGATCAAAAGTGAGAGGAAAAGACATTTGTTACAAAACAAGTATAGTTTAAAGGCTGTTCTTTTGAGCTTTGTATTCATCCGAGCTGAATCCTGAAAAAATGTATCACCGTTTGCACAAAAAATATTAAGCAGCACAACACTAATAATGCTAAGGAATGTGTTTTTGTGAATTAAATCAGTATTTTAACATGATTTGCGAAGGAAGACTGGATCAGTGATACTGAAAATTCAGCTTTGCCATCACAGGAATAAAGTATATTTTAAAATGTGTTAAAATTCTAAATAAATTTGTTGTGTAATAAAAATTCTAAAGCGGATTTTTTTTTTTTTTAAATATGCATTTGTAATATATAATCAGCAAATTGCTGATAATTTAAGGGGAGGAAAAAAGCCAATATAAAAAATGTTGGCACTTTGAGTAAGGTGTATTTTATCTGTAACAAAGAATGAGGATGTATGCTATAAATCTGAAATCATGTATATGTTTGTAATTATTGTGAATCACATGCACAAAACAATCCCACCTCAGACTGGGCCATGACTGGGTCAGTGATAAATCAAAGCAGGCCTTCCCTCCGGGGTTATCCAAGAAATTTGCACCAGGCTTTACAGCCTCTGCCCCTCCCTTCAGGGGGTGGGCTAAATGACCCCCGGCAACAGTGAAATATGACCGGAGGGCTGCTGCCAGCTCCGGTGGGATCACTTCTGACATCCAAGAGCCGTGCCACCATAAATCTAACTTCTTTATTATTCTCTCTCACTCTCTGTTCGCACTATAGTCTTCCTCTCTTCCACTTTTTTTCTGTTCCATACATATTTGCCGTATTTATTTTCTCTTTCTGATTTATTGTCCTCATTAGCCAAGGCATGACAATACACACTGCACTCGCGTGCATATGCACTCAAATGAGCCCTTCATGAACTGTTTCAGCTCAATTACACACACTTGCTTACCAACTGTTGCCATTATCGTGGCACGATTTAGTTAAGAGTGCAAATTGCTCACAACGATGTGCTGTAATTTTTCCTGCAGCAGACAAAGGACGAACCAAACACTAATAAAAGGCAATTTCAGCATCAAGTCTAGCATAGTGTAGCACATTCATCACATTTGCGTTTCTCTGCTGCCGCTATCGTTCTCTGTGGGCTCTGTGAAATAAATGAGTCTACATAAATCGTTTGCTTCTTGCTTATGGCGTGCAGAAATATATGCGCTACAGTAAATAAACCTAACTGAAAAGGTGCTCTTAAGCTTTTGAACAAGTAGGCTACATTTAATGCCTTTGACTTGCTTTGTTTATGCTGCATGCAGTAAATATGTGCAAGATATATTACTTCATCATGATAAGAGCCAGTGAGGCTGATGATGTCATTCCTGTGAACTTTAGGGCTTGAGAACTTTGGCTTCAGGTGAAATGACTATATAGGATGACTAAAGCATATTGGTATCTTAAAGAGTTCGCAAAAGTTACTGTTAAGTGAAACCATGAAAAATAAAACAAAAGAAAACAAAATATAAAAAAGAAAATGTAGTGTATATATAAACTGGATCACAAAAAAAACATTTCTAAAACTTTTTTGAAGAATGTTTCAACATTTTTTGGTTCGTTTAATGAAAATTGAAGCAGGTTTATTGTGGTTTTGAAACAAGTTCAGAAACATTTCATTATTTTCCTTTGAGTTGTAACAGAAGTAACAGCATTCTTGTAGGTCTGGAACAATATGAGGGTGACTAATGATGACAAAATATTCATTTTGGGAAGAGTTATCTCTTTAACACAGAAGTCACCTAATAAAAATGTAATATGAGTGAAATCTAGTTTAAAAAAATTGCCAAACCTTGCAAAGCAAATGCTTCTGTTTGTAGAATGAAACCCACTTTTGTGCAATGAAGCAGAGGGTTATTTAAAAATGGATAAACTATGAGGAATTTGACTATAATCATGCAACAAGGACGTATTTGATCTGATTTGACCCACAATCCCAGCCTTGGGGGCTTGTGTCTGGTGAACAAGAGAGGCTGTGTGAGAGTGACTTGTTATGTTAAAAGGTCTCTTGCATGGTTTACACACAGGTGATGTAACGGGTCGATCTTCCGACAACCTTACCTCCGTGTTAACCTTTGTGTATGCCAGTGTGCATGTGGATGGTAGCGGAAAATTGACCTTTTAGCCACAAGCTACGGAGAGATTCAAAGCTTTGGTAAATAATACTGCCAAACCTAAAGGTTGCAAGGGAATATGAGAGAAAATTATGGCCCGGTTTCAGAGTTTTGCCTAAGCCAGGATTAGGCCATAGTTCAATTAGGACATTTACGATATTTGTATAAAGAATTACTGGTCTGCATCTTAAGACAAAACAAAGGCACTGACATGTTTTAAGATCAGTGCAAGTTTCTTTTAGCTGAAACAGCTCAGATTTACATTTAGTCTAGAACTAGGGTTAAGCCTTGTCTGTGAAAGCGGGGGTATGTGTTTGAGAGCAATAATATTAATAAATATGAATACTGCCTACTTTTTTTTACAAAGTAAAAATATTTAATTATGCATATTTCATTAACCAAGTTATAGTTTCTGAAATAATTTCAATTAAATCAATGCTAAATAAGTTGAATGTTTCTTGTGGTTATGGGAACTGAAGGTGAAGTTAAGCAGGTTGAACGGTGGGATATAGTATTCCTTGCATTGTTCTCTGTTATATACTGTAGGAATAGTAAGTGTAGTATACAATTGTGCTATTAAGAATATACTTGCGCTTTGGTGTCTCTTTTTTCCATTTAAACCTGCTACTACAGGAAATTTGTAAAAAAAAAAAAAAAAATCTCCCTGCAGTGATTCTTGATATGTGACACTATTATGACGCAGGCGGAGATAATAAACAAACTATTCGTCAATGAACGACGTTACCTCGTATATACTAAATCAATCTTAGAAATACATTTTGCACATTTGTGACGATAAAAACCACAGCTTTTTGAGTTGTTGTTTATCTAACATTCTGCACGGACGAAGCGTAAGCTAAAAACGCTTAAAGCATTCTCCCAGCTGTGCGTTTTGATAATCCTCCCTCCCGACTATACGTCCGCTGCCGTGTCCCACAGTATCCACGGGGCTCGTCATGGCGCTCGGACGCAGGAACTCGCTTCTCCTGTTTTTCTTCGCTTTCTTCTAAATATAATCAACCCGAACCTCTCGGACTCGGATTTTTTTTTTGCTGTTTCAACTTAACCACTCAAGAGCGATGACCAGTCGCATGCTGAGATACACGGATCTGAATAGATAAACTTGTGTCCAACTGGGCGATCAAGATTTCAGGATCCCTTTTCCAGGGCGAATTCCCTAGTTTGAGGAACTCGGGAAAGAAACTGTTCTGGAAGAAGAGGAGGAGTGAGAAGGGGCCCTTTTTTAAGGTAGCGTTTTTGTGCTCTTACAAATACTCCCGTAATAACATACAAAATTAAATTTCAACATCGAATAAAAGTTTGTGAAGCTACATGGATACTTACGTCCAACAAACGTGAACACGAGTTACAGACAAACGCGTAGATAAAAGCGTCTGCCGCATACTGCTTAACGTTACTGTGACACATCACGCATAACACTTTATAGGCTTTTTTTTACCGTATCGTGGTTAGTTTTCAAAACAGGACTGGTTATTGGTTAGTTAGTTTGAGGAGTTATTTAAACAGACTCACATACAGCAGTGTAAGGTCAATATATGTACCGCTACTCGGAAACAATGTGGCTAATGTTGCATTTGTAGTTATTAAATACTAGGTTGCTGGTTGTATTCAGGACTTTAGCGACAGAGAGGGCGAGGTTGGGGGTTGCATTAAAAGCATAAAGCTATGGTTCAACCAAAACTGTATTATTTTCACCATTTACTTATGTAGTTATAAACCTTACACAAAAGGAGATGTTAGGGACTGACAGCCTCAGTCACCATCCACTATCGCTGCATTTCCCCCCTTTACAAGTGACCGAGGCTGTCAGCTTACCCTTTAGTTGTATTTATGTTAACTGAATTTATAGTATTTGTTTTTAACGTTTCTGTACGCAGCAATTTGGTTCAGATCAGTGAGCTAGTTGCATAGTTCGCTTTTAGTTATCTCTGTTAAGTGTTTTGCTTGCTCGTCTTTGGGTTGAATCGGGATAACTGCTAGAACAGTGGATGGGGATCGAGGAGGGACACAGCCTCGTTTGGCCGCATATTTGCAGTTTAGACACGAATTGTCAACTGACCAAACGTGACGGTAAACTCTCTTTAGTTGTTTCAGAGGTATTGCTGTTGATGGCAGTATTATTTACCCTACCGTTCAGAAATTTGGGGTCAGTAAGATATTTAATGGTTTTTAAAGATGTTTCTTCTGCTCATCGATGCTGCGTTTATTAGATTAAAAATCCAGAAAAAACTGTAATATTGTGAAATATTATTTCAATTTAAAATAACTGTATTCTGTGTGAATATAATATAAAATGTAATTTATTCCTGTGATACAAAACATCATTACTCCAGTCTTCAGTGTCACATGATGCTTTCAGAAATCATTGTAATATGCTGATTTATTATTATCAGTTTTGGAAACCGTTGAGACGCTTGATAGTTTTTTTTAGGATACTTTGATCATTAAAATATTAAAACGAGAAGCTTTTAATTAAAATGGATAATAATGTTCAAAACTAATGTTCCAAAGTTTGGGATCAGTACATTTTTATTCTTTCTTCCTTGAAAGAAATGAATACTTTTATTAACCAAGGATCTATTAAATGGACAAAAAAGTAATAGCATAGATTTAAACTTTAGAAATGTTTTATATTTGGTAAAAAAAGTATGTTTTTTTTTCTTTTCTATTTTAATACTCATCAAAAAATCCAAAAAAACAAAGGTTCCAAAAAATATATTTGGCTGCAGAACTTTTTCCAACAGTGACAATTCTAGTAATAAATCAGCATATTAGAATGATTTCTGAAAGCATCATGTGACACTGACGACTGGAGTAATGATGCTGTTTATATGGCTGGAGCTAGAGAACATGACTGTTTAAGAAATACCGGCTCCAGTGGTTTTCATACTGTTCAGTTCCATATAATGTGCTTTGCATTTTTCTACAAAGGCGGACAGAATGCCCCCACTAAAATAAAGAAGTTGTGTATTAAATTATCTACTGTATACTATGCACTCTGTACTCTTCTATCTAGTCTGTGAATTTTATAAGCTTGTAAAGCGAAAGGTAAATGCATCACCTGGGTTTTTGAAGTGCACATTGCTTTCTTGAAATTATCCGTGTGAACTTATATAATATTACACGGTCATTGTGTTTTATGTATAACATGTGGTTAAAATACATATTATTAGTTATGTACCAATCATTTATATTTTATAAAATAAACTAATTACATTTGTTTTTGTGCTACGTAGCTATTAACAGTACACGCCTGCTATTGAAACCAGAAATGTCCTATGTGTGATGCTCTATAAGACAGAAGTGTCATATGGTCTCTTTTTGTTTGGTTCTCTGCAGTGAATGCTAGAGACATGATCATGACTGCGGCATGGGAGTGACGTGACATCAGCACTGGACTTTCCCTCCAAACAACCATATATCCACACACCCACAACATGTGCTTCTCTCTTCGGAGAGGCAAAACTGACTGAATGAACGACTACGCTGAGAAAGATTGTGCGAGTGTAAAAATGGACGAGTCTGCGCTCCTGGACCTGTTGGAGTGTCCGGTGTGCTTGGAGCGACTGGACGCCACGGCGAAGGTGTTGCCGTGCCAGCACACGTTTTGTCGACGCTGCCTGCTCGGTATCGTGGGGTCCCGTGGAGAACTGCGCTGCCCAGAATGCCGCACGCTTGTGGAGAGTGGCGTGGATGAGTTGCCTAGCAACATCCTCCTGGTACGGCTCCTAGACGGTATCAAGCAGAGGCCAAGGAGGACGGGAAGCATGCACGGCACGTGTGCTAATGGATCCGCAACGCCAGGGATTCGAGCACAGGGTGCTGGAGGAGGCCAGAGGGATCCAGGTCCCACGGGGGCACAGTCTCAGAGGGTCCAGGCCAAGAGCACTCCAGTTAGGGTGAGTCCCATACATCAGACACATGTGGATAGATATAATTAACATTTGTCTTTACATGTAAAAAAACTTAGTGATGGGTTTCTGTTAGCCTGATGGTTTTATCGGTGGAGAATTCGTCTGACCCCATCTTGTCTGGTCATGGTCAGGCCTTGGAGACTTGCTCTAAAATCATGGCATGATATGAAAGGAAGAATAATTCCTGAATTAATTGGGTGTTTTGGGAATTTGAGATGTGCGTTTCTCATTCGCTCGGTCATCTGTATCATTATTTTGGTTAATGAACTCTAAATAAAGAGTTTATTTAGGAGTCTAATTAAGAAAATGAATATAGGGTGGAACGTTTAAAAAACCAAAACAAATGTTGGAACACATTTAAATGTGCTGTAAAACTCTGATTTAAGTAATCATTAATTTTTTTTTTTACATTTTAGTCCAATGTAATTAATCTGTCCATTTTTTTAAATATATGACTTACAGACATGAATGCTGTGATTGTAGGGTGGTATAATCTAGCATGTAGGCTTTATGTTTTTTTTATACTATGAATGGTGTCACGTTTTGCTCAAGCCACTGTAGCATTACTATGCAAAAGCTGTAGCTCAGCTTTAAAAGCACATGTAAATATACTTAATGTGGGGAAAAAATGTTGTTTGCTGTTTGTATATTTGCATGTTGATAGAATTGTTTTTTGTTTGTTTTTTTATTAAAAAAATACTTTTTTTTTTTTCTTTATTACTGTTCATTATTTCACTGTAAAAAAAAAAGACTATTTAAAAAAAGAATAGTTGTGCAGTACAACTGTAAAATTATGTTACTTATATAAATGGCTTAAAATTATATTAGTATTAGTAAATAATACATTTTTACACAGTATCGCACTTGACTCTGAGAACAGAGCGCATAAAGATATTTAATTAAATCACACATTTTGCAGTTTTATAATCATATTATACCATATTGCAATTTCAGTTTGTTTCAATTAATCGTAGCCCTGGCAGACGGTACTAGAGAGAATCTTATTAGCTCAAGTCATTGTGTGTCTCCTAAAGCAACTCAAGAAGCTGAGGTAAGCCTCCTTCCCTGCTGAGAAGAAGCTGCGTTAACTGCCTCTTATCCAGCACTTTTTGGCCTGGTTGTGTATTTGGATGTCTTTTATTTCTTTTTCTGTGTAGAGTGGAGAAAAAAAGCAAAAACGTTGCAAGTTGACACCATTGTGTTTGTGGTTGTTTGTGTCTGAATGAGAGCGCACACGTCTCTGCCAGTATAACTTTCAAACAAAGTGTCCCGGCGGATGGGGATAGTTGTCATAGCAGCAGTTTTGTGATTGTGTGTTTTGTTGCGTTCCACCTTTCGGTTTTGCACGGTAACAAAACACAGGTGTCCCTACAATCAAATCCTCTGTCATCTCTCCCACACAGGCTTGTGGGACAGAAAGAGGCCTCCACCCAAAGCATGATAGGAGGTGATGCTCTAAGTCAGACATCTCCGGTCTATAATCTTTTAATATCCTTCTTTTGTTGTTCATAAACATCAGTCCTGTGAAATGACACATGGATTGGCCTAATAAGCTAGCCGTCTCTATCCTATTCAGCAAACTTAAGTTTAAAAGATAATCTTATTTTCCCGTCTTCAAAGAAGCTCATTAGGGGGCTTTACCCGAAGATAACTGGCTACGTTTTTTTTTCTTCTTTAAAATATATTGTAATGCTGCTTGTCATGTGAATTTTATTCATTACCTACTCAAATTAAAGCATTTCATGTGGTAAATCATGATTAATCAGATCCAAAATAAAAAATGTTGCGTACATAATATATCCATACTATGTATTATTATGTACATATAAATGCACACACATGCATGTATATATTTTAAAAAAATGTATGCATTTATGTATTAATATAATTTATTATTTATAAATATTTCATGTATGTATTTATATATACATTAATAAATATACACAGCATGGAAATATATTATTTAAACAAAAACTTATTAATTAACTGCAATTAATTGTTTGACAGCACTACTTTAAATAATAGATAAAAAATAAAAAATGATCGTAGACACATTTCCTACAAAAAAATTCTATTTTAAATGAATTATGCTGAACTGTCTATTATTAATCAACGAATCCTGTAAAAAGTGTTATAGTTTCCACTAAAATATTAAGCACAGTTGTTTTCAGCATTGGTAAAAATAAGAAATGTTTCTCCAGTGCCAAATCAGAATATATAAAATTTTCATGCTTGTTGAAATAAATCACCACTATTAAAATGTTTGTTTTTCATTAAAAAAAACTCATATTTTAGTTTAAATTAAACTCTCTGCACCAATAACCAAAACCCAGCATTTTTAAATTAGCTTTTGTTTGGAATGACTAAGTCCTCTAAGTGATTTCACTTTAGTTGGCATCACTACAGTAACACCTCCCTATCCCAAAGTGCCCTTAGAGCAAGACTACATTTCTGAAAATAATCAAATCTGATGAACTCTCCCCACACAGTCTTTTCTAATTAGCTTTTCAGTGTTCATACAGTGGGTACGGAAAGTATTCAGACCCCCTGAAATGTTTCACTCTTTGTTATATTGCAGCCATTTGCTAGAATCATTTAAGTTAATTTTTTTCCTCATTAAAGTACACACAGCACCCCATATTGACAAAAAAAACACAGAATTGTTGACATTTTTGCAGATTTATTAAAAAAGAAAAACTGAAATATCACATGGTCGTAAGTATTCAGACCCTTTGCTGTGACGCTCATATATTTAACTGCTGTCAATTTCTTCTGATCATCCTTGAGATGGTTCTACACCTTCATTTGAGTCCAGCTGTGTTTGATTACAATGATTGGACTTGATTAGGAAAGCCACACACCTGGTTATATGAGACCTTACAGCTCACAATGCATGTCCGAGCAAATGAGAATCATGAGGACAAAGGAACTGCCTGAAGAGCTCAGAGACAGAATTATGGGAAGGCACAGATCTGGCCAAGGTTACAGAAACATTTCTGCTGCACTAAAGGTTCCTAAGAGCACAGTGGCCTCCATAATCCTTAAATAGAAGACGTTTGGGACGACCAGAGCCCTTCCTAGAGCTGACCGTTCGGCCAAACTGAGCTATCGGGGGAGAAGAGCCTTGGTGAGAGAGTTAAAGAAGAACCCAAAGACCATTGTGGCTGAGCTCCAGAGATGCAGTCGGGAGATGGAGAAAGTTGTAGAAAGTCGAGCATCACTGCAGCCCTCCACCAGTTGGGGCTTTATGACTGAGTGGCCCAACAGAAGATGCATGAAAGCCTGCATGGAGTTTGCCAAAAAAACACTTGAAGGACTCTAAGATGGTGAAAAAAAGATTCTCTGGTCTGATGAGACCAAGATAAAAAACTTTGGCCTTAATTCTAAGCGGTATGTGTGGAGAAAAACACATCACCTGTCCAATACAGTCCCAACAGTGAAGCATGGTGGTGCAGAATCATGCTGTGGGGGTGTTTTCAGCTGCAGGGACAGGATGACTGGTTGCATTCGAGGGAAAGATGAATGCAGCAAAGTACAGGTTAATCCTGGTCCAAAACCTTCTCTAGAGTGCTCAGGACCTCAGACTGGGCTGAAGGTTTACTTTCCAACAAGACAATGACCCAAAGCTCACAGCTAAAATAACCAAGGAGTGGCTTCACAACATCTCTGTGACTGTTCTTGAGTGACCCAGCCAGAGCCTTGATTTAAACCCAACTGAGCATCTCTGGAGAGACCTAAAAATGTCTCTCCACCAACATTTACCATCCAACCTGACAGAACTGGAGAGGATCTGCAAGGAGGACCCCCAAATCCAGGTGTGAAAAACCTGCTGCATCTTTCCTAAAAAGACTCATGGCTGTTTTCGATCAAAAGGGTGCTTCTACTAAATACTGAATACTTACGACCATGTGATATTTCAGTTTTTCTTTTTAGTAAATCTGCAAAAATGTCTACAATTCTGTATTTTTTTGTCAATATGGGGTGCTGTGTGTACATTAATGAGAAAAAAAAGAACTGAAAAGATTTTAGCAAATGACTGCAATATAACAAAGAGTAAACATTTGAAGGGGGTCTGAATACTTTCCGTACCCACCCTATGTAACTGGTAAGAGGACATCTATACTCATCTATACCTTTGAGGACGAGGTTTAGAAACACCTGCAGCACATCGTCCGAGTCTGAATTGAGCACAGAACGAGAAAGACAGGACACCAATGCGCTGAGAGCTGACAGACCGGCTGATTCCACCCGCTCACTGGCCGTCTGAAACACCTGGAACACCAATACATCACAAAACAAATGGATGCATGTTGACTGAAGCAAACAGACAGAAAGATGCTTGAATGGTCAAATGTACGCAAAGTTATGTCCAAGCACCCAACTTTCACATAAACACAGAACATGAGAAAATTAGTGTATTAATGTGTATGTGTGAAAATGTGTATTAATATTGAACCCACGCACTCTTAAAGCGACAGCAGCCTTATTTAGCTGCTGTCTGTGTCATTACAGCAACCAGCAAATATAGTTTGTGTATTTTTGCAACTTTAAAGCCATCTATAGTCACAGAATTCATCCAAAAATAATTTCATCATTCACTCACCCTCAAACAAACAATTCACGGCAGCCCATAATACAATAGAAGTCAAGGCTACCGTCAACCAACAAGTTTCCCAACAATCTTATCCAACAGAAAAAAAAGAAGGGTTTAACAGCAGAGTAACTCACACAGGTTTGAAACAACTGGAGGGTGAGTAAAAGATTACAGGATTCTCAGCTTTTTAAAATGATTTGTAAATACTGCAAACATTGATTTGTCTGCACTGCCACTATAAGAACAAAACAGCTGAACTGGTTTTATTATCTTGTGTAGAGTTACTGACTCATAATTGATTTTGAACTCAATTGAAGCGACCTGAATCAACATTCAACTAAACTTAGCTTAATTAAAATTGAATTAATATTAAACTACTATGTACTGCTTTATAGCTGAATTGAATTGATGTCATAATTGATTTACCCTGTAACGTGAAACACTGTAACTGTCCAATCTTAAATCTCTTCTGGTTTATATTCTAATAATTAACTCAAAATCTTGACATTAAGTGCAGTACAGAGCAAACCGATATGAGGAAAGCACCTGTGAGTTCCTGAGTACATTGTTTAATGTCGATCTCTTACCTCCCTCCGTATTGAGCTCCAAAGGCCTGGAAGGAACTCTGCCAGCTCTTTATGGCTATATGTCAAACCGCAGGCAGCCTACAACACAGAAGAGTGTTTGGGGTTCATTTTTAGCACACTAAGCCATGTTTGTTTATTTATTTATTATTTGTAGATGATATTTTCAGCCAGTGAAACAGCAAAGCATAAAAAGCCCAGTTATGGATTGGATTCTCAGGCTATCCATCAATTAATAAATGAGTATTTGTAACACTTTATGCAAGAGTTTTCATAAAAGCAAATATAAAATCAGTATTAGTGGTTCTCAGAGGTCTGCTCACTCAGCTGGGATGAAAAATAATACTAAATGCAAATGATAAAACTACATAAGTCTTCATAGTGCTGCTGTGATAGATTTACATTTATGTATTTATTTGAAAGAAACAAAACAGAAAATGAAGAAAAAGCATTAATTTAGTACAGATTCTATCACAATTGTTATACATATTTAGAATTAATTTATATTCTTGTGTTTTCTGTCATTTATTTTGATGCATTTTGTCATTTTTTATTAGGTACTGCTTTAGTTATATTAATAAACTAAACGTTAAACTAAATCTTGCCTTGGCAACCAGCTGCAATAAAATAGTTTAATGCTTATTGTATTTCAAGTCATTTATGGTTTTTGTTTTAGTTACCTACAATAACTCTAGCTGGCACAAACTCAACACAGTCAAATGAGAAGGATGCAAAGGAAATATGAAAAGTTAATGACAAAATCAATTTCAGCGTCTGACTATGCTGCTATTTTCTGTGTAAAACCAGGATTCGTTGAGAAGCACTGATCTAGCAAGACTAGAGTCTGAATTTCAGATGTACCAGAGTCTGTAGCGAGTCCACTTTGGCGCTCTGAACATCTGAGTCCAGCTTCTCAATGATTAATGGGAGCAGAAACTGTCCAAGGAGAGAGTACAAAACACTATAAATCAAAGATTTATTCACTGAACTTCAGTCTAGTGGTACACAGTACAATGCCAAGCCCATTCTTACTGAGTTTGGGTCTTTAAGAGACCGAGTTAGGTTTAGGTCACCCAGAGTGTCTTACCTCAGCAAACTGAGACGTCCCTGTAAGAACAGCCCGTAGAGAAAGAACAAGCTCTTCTTGTGTGATCCCATGAGGATCATTGGGTGGCTGAGCACAGACAGAGAAACACAAGCCCATGTCTACTGAGTATAGCACTACTGTTCAAATGTTTGGGTCAGTATTCTTTTAATATACATAAATTATCCCTTTTATTCAGCAAGGATGCATTTAATTGATGAAAAGTGATAATCAGGACATTTATAATGTTCCATAATGATCTATTACAGATAAAAGCTGCTCTGTTGACTCATCTGTGAATCACAGCTGCGCATCACAGAAATCAATTACAGTTATTTACAATCTTAATAATATTTTTACTGTAGTCTTAATTAAATAAATGCATCTTTATTTAAACCTTTAAAAAAATACATGCATAGAAAATCCTACCAACCCCAGTATCCAATCTAATCTAATTTCGGGGTACTATGAGGAAAGCGTCAGCTCAAATACAAACATGTTAGATGAAAGTACTCACAGGGCTGAAGTCTATGGGGAAATAACAGGATGTCACTTCAAAAAGCTCCTCTACAAATTTACCTGAAAAGAAAAATGGAGACAGTTGAATCACTGACCAAACCCTGTTCACAGCATGACACATACACATCACACCTTTCTTTGTAAAAGTAAAAACAAACTAATAATCATTACTTATTCTCAGACATATACACATTAGGGATGTGACGTAACATTTCACGGTACGGTAATACCTCGGTATGAGTGGCACGGTACGGTATTTATTGAATCATTTACATAAAAAACTAAACTAATT
>JAUCMT010000063.1:578105-591361 GCA_032357475.1 Enteromius thamalakanensis
ATCTAGCGACAAAGTCGGTGCACTGCATACAACCTTGTTTCCATTGCCCTTTCTAATTGGCCAGCAAGCCAGGAACGTGAGATTCGACCATTTTGATTGGCTAATAGGTTTGTCACTCAAATGTCAGAGGCGGGGTAAAAACCTCCTGAGGTTAGGTAATCGCGGGAGTTAAAACCTCGATATCGATGCGATAAAGGTTAATCGTGCAGCCCTAGATCATTCTGAAGTAATAATGCACACATTGTCTTCATTTATTATAATCATGACTCTGGAAGAGCTCCTCTGAGGAATCTAATCCCATCCAGATAGGAATGTCTGGTGCTCGTCGTTTATTTTTAACCCCATCTAATAATTAAAGATTCACTTGTTATTGGAGCTTGACGATCAGAAATACGGCTGGTTTGAGTGCCCTGAACAAAGATGCTGTTGTATTCAGTATCGATGCTTTATAGCTTAATCGTTAGTTTTGATGAACTGTAAATGTATTAAGTATGCAACATCAACACTTTGAACTGAACTAGATAATAATTACAGATAAATGTTGCACTGTGTATTTCAGGCCTGCTGTGTGTGTGTGTGTGTGTGTGTGTGGCTGTGTGTGTTGTGTCCTGTGGCTGTGTGTGTGTTGTGTCCTGTGGCTGTGTGTGTGTGTGTTGTGTCCTGTGGCTGTGTGTGTGTGTTGTGTCCTGTGGCTGTGTGTGTGTGTTGTGTCCTGTGTGTGTGTGTGTGTGTGTTGTGTCCTGTGGCTGTGTGTAGGGCTCAGCCTATCAGTGTTGATTCTGTTTGAGCAGATGACCTCGGGGTCAGGAGCTGCTGTTGATGGATGGAGGCTGAAGTGATCAGTCACTGGGGAGGGCAGTGTTTGCAGACAAACAGTCATAAATACACAACCTTTGCTCAGTCATGGGAATATGAGTGAGCGGAGTTCACTTCTGCTTTTATCAAGATTGAGTTACTGTACTATAAGAAACAAATGTTTTCTATTCATACTATTTAACCATACATTTATTTATTTCTTAATTTTATACGTAGTTGGGTCCAATAATTATATTTAATAATAATAGGATCAAACTATATGCAAGCTTGTGTGGGATATTTCTGTTCTTATGCTTACCTAGGCTGTTTATTTGATTGGAAATCAAATAAAATATTATTAATATTTGAAATAACTGTATTCTGTGCAAGTATATTGCAAACTGTTAATTATTGCTGTAATGTAAGTCTGTATTCTCAGCGGCACGTGATCTTCAGGAATCATTAATATGCTGATTTGCTGCTTTAGAAACATTTCTGATTATTATCAGTGTTGTGCTGCACAATATTTAATTTTTCAGCATTCACAGATGAATTGAAACAGCATTTATATGGAATGGAAACCTTTTGTAACATAAAAGTAAATCTATTTCCAAATGATGGAAAATATGAAATTACCCCGGGATCATTTGAAAGCACTAAATGTCAGTTCTTGTTTATTACACTGCAGTCTATCTGCTTTTTGTTGCCTCGTTTGTAAAAGTACTGATGGAAAGTCTTACTCAGCCTCCATTACTGAAGTCATACATGCCTCTGCTGGAGAACGGCACGCTCATTTGATTTGAAACTAACCTTGTCATAATTCATCGGAATGGTACAGTTCTGTTCATAATGGTCAGAAATAATGTGCTCTTCACTTTGATCCTCACGAATCTCCAGGAAATGCTGTATGGCGTACGGTTCTCATTAGTGTTCTTTCACACCTGGTTTGCTCTGCAGGTCGTAATGAGCCGCTGAAGAAAGACAAGCCCAAGTGGAAGAGCGATTACCCGATGACGGAGGGCCAGCTCCGCAGTAAGAGAGACGAGTTCTGGGACACGGCTCCGGCGTTCGAAGGCCGGAAGGAGATCTGGGATGCCCTAAAGGCCGCCGCTGTGGCTCTGGAGTGTAACGACCATGAACTGGCTCAGGCGATCGTAGACGGAGCCAGCATCACGTTACCACACGGTGAGAGTCTCCGATCGGCTGCTGTGTGTGTCTGACTTCTGTCTTTTGAGGAAGTGGAAAAATGCATTGTGCAAAACTGAACTTACCAAGCTTTTGCTCTGAACTTGGTTCAAACGCTTGAGTTCGTGTTGCATGTACTAGGGGTGTGAATTGGTTTCATGATTCGAGGGTTGTGTAATGCATCGAAATGCTAACCTCCAACCATTATAAAAATACAATAATGGAGAGAAAAATATTAATTTCACGTGCAACTCAGTAAAGTCATGTAACAAGACTTTTGCAAAACGGGACGTGCTTGATTTAAGTTGATTAAAATGTGGCGCTCGCTGATTATTCACGTAAACCTTGTTGATTGTGCATCAAGTCACTTAAAGCAGGGGTTCCCAAACCTTTCCATTCCACTACCCACATAGACAAGTATTTCAAGACCCACCAAAATACCTCAGATCAAAAGCAGTTAACATCACTGTAAGCTTATTCTTACTTAAGTTAAATATGGCAGAAATTACAAACTTAACCATTTTCAAACTCACAATAGAACTGAATGAACATACCTGAGCCAATCCCAACTCTTTAATAATATATGGTCACTCATCTTGTGTGTGCTGCTGCTTCAAAACTCGTGTGATTGGAGAATCAAACTAAGCTATATCAGGACAAACACACAGTGCACGTGAAACGTGTCTGTCAGTACACGGCTTGTGTATCTAATATGAACTGCATGAATCAAAGTGCATCTAAAATAAAAACTGAAATGAATTGGAAGCACGTTCAAGCAATGCTCAAATGTCTCGCCGCATATTCTTTGCAATATGCGCCGAGGTCCCCTTGGATCTCTCAAATTTAAATGTATACGAAACAAGTATAAAGAATAATAAACAGTGTTCATTCTGAATTTAAAGTGAAACTGCATTACTGGCGTGTGGGAAATGTGCTAAACAAATAAACCTGATTTGCCTTAGCATTGCCAGTCAGGCTCAAGCTGATGTGAGGAGAGAATAAAAACTTATTCTTGAGGCACGGATCAATATTTACCATGATTCACATTTAAAAACACTCCGTGTGAGGATTTGAGAGAAACAAGAGTCAGGGGATAGGAAGGATAGTGTTAAACTTGTGGAACATTAGGTGAGCAGCCCACAAAATAAAGGTTAAATGTAAGCCAACACATGGTCTAATCCAGATTTATATGCATACCTCCCATTGTTTCCACATTCAGGGTTTCCTACATGTCCTCCATTTTAAAATTCTGTACTTTCCAAACCTCTCAAGACATTTTCAGACCATATTCCATAAGGATGTGAATCAAAACACACACACATACATATATATACATATACATTTGCAATTCATGGAAATTCCTGGAGTCAAATGCCATTCTTTTTCATACCACATAGGAAGCTTATTCACAATGCAATTGAGTTGCCATACTTGTTATTTATACATAAACAAGGCTTTGTCTTTCCTTTGTTTCAGTATCCACATAAAACATCTACATGCTTAAGACACGATCAGAATGTTTGATGATTTGTAAAATTTGTGACCCTGAAGCACAAAGCAGTCGTCAGCAGCACTGATACATTTGTAGCATTGTATGGGTCAAAATGATCTATTTTACTTTTATGCCTAAAATCATTAGAAGTTTTCAGTAAAGATCATGTTCCATGAAGATATTTTGGAATTTCCTACTGTAAATATATCAACTTCATTTCGACAACTTTAAAGCTGATTTTCTTAATATTTAGATTTTTCTCTTGGTTTTGAACTATTGTCCTCTCCTGACAAACCAGACATTAATGGAAAGATTATATCTAACTTTCAGATGATGCATAAATCTCAATATTAAAAATGTGATGCTTTATGATCCAGGGTCACATATCTTTATGACTATATTGAAATATTTTAATAAATGCTGTTTTTCCCGTATTCAAACATCCTGTGGCTTTCTTATTTTCTATATTGGTCCAGAGGGAAAGTTGAAGTATTTAATAACATGACAACTAAATAAATTGTGTCTGTCTGTGCTTTATCGGCCCATCTCTGATGGTTTTGTGTTCTGATCCCTCCAGGATCCCTGACCGAGTGTTACGACGAACTTGGCAACCATTACCAGCTGCCGGTTTATTGCCTGGCCCCGCCAGTCAATCTGATCAGCGAAAGAAGCGAAGAAGACCTGTCCGACAACCCCGAGCCCCCGACCACACAGAAGAAAGAGTTCCAGCTGAAAGTACGGCTCTCCACCGGCAAAGACGTGCGCCTCAACGCCAGCATGACCGACACCATCGGCCTGCTCAAAAAGCAGCTGCAAGCTCAGGAGGACATCGAGCTGGCCCACCAGCGCTGGTTCTTCTCTGGCAAGCTCCTCACGGATAAGACCCGCCTGCAAGACACCAAGATCCAGAAGGACTTTGTCATCCAGGTCATCGTGAACCAGCAGCCCACACCGAACCTCTAGGACCGGACTACAAAGGGATGAAGGACCAAACCACAGCAGCTGAGAGAACGTCAAACCAAAAACAGGTTTTGCACTGACATGACCATCGAGCAACTCGACCCTGCTGTTCTGGAGGAAGATCTCTGCAATTCACAGCATTGAGCGCTTGAGCAGAGGTGCCTCGCTAGTGAAGCACACTGACTATGCATTTCCTGCAAAAACAGACGGTCCTCTGAATACGATCTCTGTCCCGTTTAAAGATAATCGAACTTGAGCTTCATTTTGCACACTTGAGTATCTTAGACTAGTCGTGCCTTTGAAAGCAGAGTAAATGCTGGGTTTATTTCGCTTGTGGGGCACTTTCACATGCTTTCTATCTTTGAGCACAACTGTACTTTCTATGCAATCCTAAAAGCGGAAAAAGACGCTGATGACGGTTATCCGATGTAGCTACTCTACGACCTGGACACATTCCCGGAGGGAGGCGCTGTGCACGCAGAGACGATGCTTCCATGTGTTGTAGATGAAACTGTATTGCTCTCAGACTTCTTCTTTTATAGTGATGTAATGCTGTAAGGCTGCAATCAGTCGATATTGCTACTGTTTTGAGAGATTATATTCTATACTATTCTAATCTTTACTCTGCTTTTTGTAATCACTAAGACTTTTTATTGATTCTTAAACCTTTATCAGTGGCATTACGAAGCTGTTATATTTTGACAATGCATTGCAACATATTCGTCACATCTGTATCTGTATCAAGTCTGCGATGTTTGGTCCTCGGTGTCTGTTCATTTAAATGTTGTTTCTTTTACTAAAGGCTTTCTGCTCTTGATTATATCACTGCTCACACCGCACCGGTTAGAAACAGCTCATTACCTCAACAGCAACTGTTCCTCATTAGCCCGAGTCTCCCGAGCATTAGACGTGTTTCTAGTGTCACGACATTCAGCTTACTTCTTTACTCTGATGCTTTTAAGCATTTTTTTAATTAAAAGATACATTGACGGGAGAAATCACATCAGGTTATCATTGCAAATTGTTTATTTGCATCAATTGCATCATTTTGTATTGAAGGAATATTCCAGGTTAATTGCAAGTTGAGCTATTCCGAGTCTGCTGAATATAGTATGCTCAACCAACCACAGAAAAAAAACATTTAAGCACTTGCTATGTAAGTCCATGTGCTGTTTACTTTAGTATCTGTCAGTATGCAATAGATTCAAGGGATTATTGAACAGGAAATTAAAATTCTGTCATCGTTTATTGAGCCTCATCCTCCCCTGTACAGACCCCCTTACATTTTTCACTCTGTTATATTGCAGCCATTTGCTAAAATCATTTAAGTTTATTTTTTTTTCCTCATTACTGTACATACAGCACTCATATTGACAGAAAAACACAGGGTTCTGGTCGTCCCAAACGTCTTCCATTTAAGGATTAGTGGCATTTTTTTGTAACCTTGGTCAGATCTGTGCCTTGCCTCTGTCTCTGAGCTCTTCAGGCACTTCCTGTACTTGTCCTGTACTTTGACCTCATGATTCTCATTTGCTCTGGAAAAAAAATTAACTTAAATAATTTTAGCAAATGGCCGCAATTTAACAAAGAGTGAAAAAAAAGGGGGTCTGAATACTTTCCGTACCCACTGTGTGTGTGTGTGTATATATTGACAGAAAGTTGAAATGATGTGATAGGAGGTCATGTTTATAAAATAAGACATTATGAGATAAAAAGTCTGTCAAAACGGATATTCTGACAAATTCAACTTGGCAATTAAAAAATATGACTTATGATAACTCTCAATCTACATAGGTCGTGATTTTTGTCAGAATTCTCAAATTTGGCTTTGCCAAAAGAATTTTTTGTAAATTTAAATCCTTGTTAGAATTACGATCAAACTGAAATTGAGATCTTAATTTTTGACTGTTTATAATGATGCTTTTTATCTCATACTTTGGACTCTTCTGCCTGTGTGGTCCAGTATTGTTTTGAACACACAGGCTATCAATTAATGTACAACAGTCAGAACATTTCTATATCTGTTGTGCTTCGCAGAAGATAGTAATGCCGAGTTCAGACTGCACGATTTTAGTCCGGGTTTTGAGAAATTTTATGTAATGCAATATGACGTTTATTATGTGTATCTTTGTTTTGTAGTGAGCTATAGGACATTTTTCAAATCTAAGCAGTGTATTCAGTGTAGTGAAGCCTCTCACAACATCCATTATAAAACAGCCTCTGGTCGATCAGTTTTTTACTCTTATACAATACGATTATATATTTACCATATCGCCTAATCTTCATCTTCATCAATAATGTTTTGTTTGAATATCAGATATTCCATATAAAGATTGATTACATACAGGAACTTTTTAAAGAATAAACAGGTAGCACACATCGTGCTTGTCGTCACATA
Organism: Enteromius thamalakanensis; assembly: GCA_032357475.1. Taxonomy (NCBI): domain Eukaryota; kingdom Metazoa; phylum Chordata; class Actinopteri; order Cypriniformes; family Cyprinidae; genus Enteromius; species Enteromius thamalakanensis. Next base: position 584,936 of record JAUCMT010000063.1, read on the forward strand.
ATCTGACCAATTAGAATAAAGTGTGTCGTCATCAAGGCTTTCGCAGCCGATTCTGAGCACCTGCAGCGCCTGACCTGTGCGATTCTGTTCTGGTAATGGGCGTTTCATTTTCCCACACACGCTGTAGAGGTAGACCAATCATAAAGGACTGCTCCATCTGACCAATCACAGCAGTGAGGGCTCACGGAGAGGCGGGGTTTAGACAGTCTTCGAGCTGCTTCACACGAGTCGTTTATCAATCATTTAGAAATGGGGCAAAATAAAATCTAGTTTTGGAGAAAATGAAAGTGTTTTTTGACCTTGCATACATGTAAACCTGTTTTAAGAGACTCATAAAACAATATTAGCAACTTAATAGTGACACTTTAAAGAGTAAATCACTGTAGGTCTGTTTCAAACCCTTTTCTGACTGCAGACAGAGCTGGTATTCTGGTGTATGAGTGGAACTGATCCCGCCGTCGTGTCAGGGCAGCGCTGCTGAGAGTCTTGAGATGGGTAATACTTCTTAGTGTAAAAAAATCTAACTTGTCCCAGTTGTAATGGAAAGACTTCACTTTTTTCCCCAGTAACTGTAACAGTTCAGTAACCGTTTGTAATTTCATTCTATTCCATGCATCTAGTTACTCCCCAACACTGAATATGAATGGAATATATCAATCATTATCTATAGCTCTCAGTGTTTGGTAATGGTGGTTATAAGTTGTTTTTTTTCTTCTTAACAAAGTCTTTTCCTAAAAGCATGCTGTATTCAAATAATAAACAATTCAGGCAATGTTTTTGACCTTGGAATTACCAACATGGCATAGCATTTATTCAACATGCCCTCAGTTTTATTTTGATAATTTATTAGACACCATTTCATTCTGACTCTCAATATAAATAAAGCCACCGCTTCTGCTGTATTAGATGTGTAGCAGTGTTATCAGTGTCTGTGCTGCTCTCTTCAGACGTCTGATCTCGTGCTCGGGTTTATGGGCAGCAGGGTAAACTTTGTGGCGTGTTTCACCACATTTATCCTTTAATCGTATTAGTCAAGAGTTTAGAACAGGGGTCACCAAGTGGTCCCTCCAGGATCAAGTTTGTTGACCCCTGGGTTAGAAGGTTGAAGTGAAGCTGAAGGACTCGTCTCAGTGAATCAGATTCACTAACACTGACCATACTGGACTGATCCGCGGAGAAATGCTATAAAAAGGAACCCTGAAGTCTGCCGTCTCTTTAGTGTGCTCTTTGTAGTGTGTTCTGCGGGCTCTTCTTCCCGTGGTTTCTGGCTGGTTTGCTGTTATGAGGGCAGAAGCGGTCCTAATGTGGGCCTGAGTCCCGTGGGCTTCCTCTGACTCATGTTCTCTGGCTGCTGAGGAGAAGAGAGCTCGGTAAACAGCAGAACGTCAGCACCGTAGGCCGGCAATGAACATGTCTGTGGGACACCATGAGCCGCAGGCATGAGAGTGTTCAGATGAGAACGCCGTTCACTTCGTAACAGAGAGAGAGAACGCTTGCTTGAGTTGTGTTTGGGCTGTGATGAAGCAGAGCACAGCTGAAGTCACTGTTTTTTATTCTTTTCCACACGTTATGGTTACAGAGCAGATTATCAATTAATAATCACTGTTTTTCACACTGTTCCCACGAGCTTAACACAGACATAAACTGATTTAACAGTGGTATAAGCTTTTCCTGCTGTAGTAAACGTACTCGTTAGCGCACCCGGTACAGCACGCAGTTTAGTACAGAAGCCTGTTTCTGCATCTTAATAATAAAAAAAGGGACTTTTCTCACAAATCAGACTTTTTCTCTCTGGCAGTTGTGAGTTAATATCTTACACTTCAGAGAAAGAATTGTTAGAAACACAATTTTGAGTGATAAAACATTGACAGATTCACATTTATCAGTTTTGAGTAAAGCTTAAAGTGCTTTTAGCGCCACCTATGGGTCATTTCACTTAGTACTCTGAAGTTTGGTGAGTTCAAGTAAATATGACCCTTGAAGTCTTGAAGTTGAACTGGTTTACTCTAAACTTCTTTAGAGTCCTGAACTCATCCATTAAGAGCACATCTGTCAGTTTGTCAGTGGGTCATGAGCTCTGGACACATTACGAAAGCTGTTTTTTCTGATAATAGTCATCAGATATTAAGTAGGTTAAATCCATAATAAAGGTGAACTGGCCAGTGAGACGAGAAATATTGTTTAGTTACAGGATTCAGTGAAGGTTAGAATAGATGAGGAGGAACATGATGCAGAAACATCTCCATGAGGACAGGACTGGACTCTCTGAGGACACCTCAGTTATTCCACAAACAATAGGTCATTTGCTTCATAATTCTGTGCACAGCTTGTGAGAGAAGACACAGATGTGTTTGAGTCTGCTGGGAAGGTAATCAGGAAGTGCATCTGTACCTGAGCTCCTCTGGGAGGACTGCAGCTGCTGCTCAATAGAGTTTGTGTCTTGTGCATGTCTTCTTCAGGCGTGTGTTTCTGCGAGGACGTCTGAGCAAAGCCCTGCAGTGCTTAACCTCTACCAGGCTTAACCAGTTAACCAACTGTCCCAGCAGATAGTGAAGGGCAAACGTGGGGGTGTGTGTGTGTGTGTGTGTGTGTGTGTGGGCAGGTGATAGCTGTTCTCAAGAGCACTCTTTCACTGGAGTGCTCTAAATACACCCACTGCAGCACGTACCCGTCTGTCATGAGGAACTGTGCATTAAGAGCATCCTGTGGTTCAGTCCGCTGGAGAATGTTCTGTTCCCCTGTGCATGTCCAGGACATTTCTCCTGTCAGGGTGGTTATTTGCTCTCATATTTCTATGATACGTTGTAGAGTTTTGCTCCTGCGTTACATTAGTCTTGTTTTCCTTCATGTATGGTTGATGGGAGACACAAACCTGTGAGAGAACAACACTTCACTTCTACACGGGAGAGAGATGTATCTTCCTCTATCACTGAATGTATTTCTGTATTATTATCATCATGTTTTTTAACTCTTTGAGAGGCTGTTTATTTCAGGTTTGATATATAACTCTTCACACATTTATTTATTTTTGAGGAACAGCCATTACAGCCAGGTACATTAGAAATGCCCAATACATTTAAAACGTAGTGAAACAAGAAAGATAATCACTATGAACATGAGGAGGATGATAATGTATGTAATATAGAAAATCATTTCTTTCCTTACTGTGTGTAATAATGTATATTAATGCATATGAACATGAGAAGTGTTGCTGATGAATCACTGAATCACTCAACACACGATCCGTCCTCTGTTTATGATGGGATGTAATTGTATTGTAAGGATTGGAGAAGGGATATGGGTTGATCTGTCAGGACGAAGCCAAGAGAACCGCTCTGATTTCTTAATGAAAGAGTCTCTGGCGAGCGAAAGAGATGCTAATATTTTATTCAGCTCTGCTGGTTTTGCCATATGCTGCCTACGTTCCATATGCTTCTGGTTTATATTTAGAGTCGCTTCTATTCCATACGTTCATAGAGTTTCTGAGGAGCGCTGTGTGGAGAATACTGTTCCATCTGTGTTCACCGCAGGAAGATCTTTTACTTATTAATAAATGAAGCAGCGTTTTACTGAAGCTGTTTTCTTAATTGTGATGTAATGCTTGTTACACTGATGCTTAGACGTCAATATAAGATGGGAAATGTATTTTGATGTCACTGTTGAGGAGTAATATCTTGAATGTCTGTTGTAAACTGTACCTGAAGTATCTTTGCAATAGTTAACAGAATTAAATATACTCCACTCTCAGAAATAAAGGTAGAAGAGCTGTCACGGGGCACTTTTGTACCTATTAGGCTCAAATATCTACTCTTTAAGTACTAATGTGTAGCTTTTAATGTCTCAAAATGGACCCTTAAGATAAAAACATGTCTCTTTTGAAAAGATACTGCATCAGTGGCAGCTCTGCTCCTTTATTTCTGAACAGTATATCTTTACTTGGACTTCAGCTCTACTTCTGTAGAACAGTATTAGCAGACACCAGTTTAATATGTTTATTAAATACATCATATACAAGTATGGCAGTAATATACTTAGCATCTAATAAACATATTTCAAATGTATTTTAGTATATTAATGTTTCACTAATGCATTATTTGGCAGAAATAAATAGGAGATTTGTGATTGTTTGTAATATTAATCGCACCCATTTCCCTGAACTATAAACACTATTCCCTGCTTTGACACGAGTCAGATTTGGTGAACTCTACACACATCTCTATATTCTTCAGAGCTTACAGCTTGTGGTCATTTAGAAAACACTATCATTCAGTAATGTTCACTCAGTTCAGCACAGCTTGAGCTCAGTTACCCAACACAATTACCCAGGAGGAAGCACTAGGAGCCAAAATGTATCACACACCAATCAGAACCTCCGATGGAGATAAAAGAACCAAAGTCAGTTTACAGTCATTCTCAGGGGCTTCGGTCCGTTTCTCAGATCAGAAATGAAATTCTCAGAGCTACCTCCACATCACCAGATGATCTCGTGTAGATCACAAAACACTTCTCATCTTGATCAAGCTCTCATTGCTCTGCTTCAAGCATGCCGCTGATTATATTTGATTTTGATCTGATTATGAAAAGCCAAAACCCCTTTTAAAAAATTACTAAAGCACATAAAAAGTTAAAATAAAAACAAAGTAACATTTTGGTTACTGATTGTTTCATATTATATTTCTTACAAATGTCTAAAACAGAACGAGTTTCATCTGATTTATTTTATTTAAACTTTAATAAACAATTTAATTTAAAATGTTCATAAATTTATTTTAATTTTACATTTTGAAAAAAAATCTACTGAAAAAATTAATTTTTAATTTAATATTCTACCAAGTTTTTGTTCTTTCTTTCTTTCTGTGCACGTATCTCTATCTATATATACTGGAGATGGTTAGATGTTTGTTGGTGGTCAGAACTGAGCTGATTGTACGTCAGTCTTCTGTGCAAGCAGCAGATCTGAGATGAGATGAAGGGTCCAGCAGAGCTCCTGTCCCTCCCCAGAGCGAGACAGAGGTGAATACAGGAAGTGATGTCGCATGGGTTGATGTGTGTCTGTTCACGGTAGAGCAGAAATATCAGCTTGGATCAGCTCTTCAGCTCGTGAAGTATAGGAGACACAGTATGAGCATCATGGGTAGTTCTGAGTATACAGTACTTAGTTTGTAGTTTTGTTTTTAGTTAAAAAAGTTTGGAGCTAATAGATAATAACACTACAGTTTACAGTATATGGCTGAAATAGAAAAGAAACACTTATGAATGTAGTCTGAGGTATTAAAATACAATTACAAGAATGTTAGAAAAAGGAAAACTTCTGGTAAGTTATCAGTATTTACAGAGTTTGTAATATCTGTGTTGTATAATGCTCGGAGTCATAATTACGCTGGCTCTGAGAATGTGTTTTGCAGAGTTCTCAGCTCATAAGATTCGAGTCTCTGAACGTTTGGTCCTCGTGGAGGACATGATTATTCTTGAATGAATGCAGGACAGAGGGCTGAGGACTGCAGAACTATATATACAGCACTTTCTAATAATGCTGTGAAGTACTCTAAAGTAGGTCTCCTGAGAACATCTTCATACGTCATATAACAATTTTAATATATATATATTTAACATTTAAATCTGGTCACTTAAAGACACAGTAAACTTATAATTATTGTTTAAATTTGAATGATGTATGACTAAAAACCAAATAAATGAATGGACCCTGATGATCTTTCAGCTTCTTCATCTCTTTCATCTCAAGAACGATTTTACTTTTAAGATGTATAATTTTTTTTTATGATTTGTGTTCTTCGGAGAGGCTTGTACTCTCTCTGTGTTCTGTCAGTGTGTGTAGAGTTAGTCTGAAGGGGGCAGTAGACTTCAGCTGGGTTTATGGGTTAGGGTAAGTTAGGGTCAGGGCAGTAAAACCTCAGAATCAGAAACTACACCTTTAGAAGAAGCGAGTGTGAAAGTGTTTACAGACATTAATTAACCCATCAGAGTGATACGAGCAGTTAAAGTTAGTGGTCTGATAGCTCGGCCTCAACTAAGGCTGTGTGTTTGAGTGACACTTTGGTTCAGCCAATAGCGTGGGTTGGGGGAGGGGCTACGTTTTTGACCGACAGGAGAACATTCATTAGTTTTCAGTTCAATTTGTCTCATCAATTACTTTTGATGCACCAGACCAGATATGCTGTTAGGATGATTATGATGAAGTGTATGAATTTATTTTTATATATTTTAAGTAAGGGATAATGTACAGGCAGCCGGTAGTTATCGCAGAAATAAGCCCCGACTGTGTGATTCATTTTAAGCCAAATCACCCAGCCCTAATCTGAATGATGTAATCAGATTGTACAAAAACATTTATAAACAAAAACTTTTATTTTGAGTTGTGATCAATTTTTTGACATCCAAATAGTTTTAATATATACTGTAAACATA
>JAUCMT010000063.1:591461-604629 GCA_032357475.1 Enteromius thamalakanensis
CACAATTGATAAATTGGGCTAAAATAGAAGGCTCTGAGTGATACTAAATAAAGAGCCATTTGGGAGCCATAAGAGCCAGCTCTTTTAAGGGAGCCGAACCAAAAGAGCCGAATCTTTGAAAAGAGCCGAAATTCCCATCACTAGTGACTAATTTATTTTTTGTAAATTCCAGATTTGATAAAACGTCCCCTTTTGACGTTCACGCAGCCTCAGGGTTGCCAGGTTTACTAAATCCGCGCAACTGCTTCTCTAAACTAAATCAGTCGTGTTTCGAGGGGTCCCCCAGTAAACTGTTTCAGGAATGTTTCTTTCTCTTTTTTTTATGTTTACATATTTGAATTTGCATTTCATGCGCTAAATACCAGATTTTTGGGGTCACAGCAACAATAAAGCAGCCGAATTCCGCGGGACTTGGCAACCCTGCGCAGCATCCTCCACTCCGAGCATTTCCCGCCGTGTTCGAATGAAAGCATTTGGCGCGTTATTCAGTCAGTCACTTGTTCCTCTCTCTGTCGTGCTGCTCGTCAGTAAAATGCCCTGTTCTGAAGTTACAGAAGCGGTTTCTCCGCAGAAGAGATGCAAGAGCGATGCAGTGAACGGACACGAAGAAACGAAGGTGCTCAAATTCGCCAAGCTGACAGAAAACGCCACGACACCGAGCCGAGGATCGAACCGAGCCGCGGGATTCGACCTGTACAGGTGAGACTCGAGACGGATCAACACCGTTTCTGCACCTTTGGATTTCCGCAGAAGTCTTTTCTTCATTATGGCTATATTCATATATTCTGTATTATTGTTTTAAACATTTCGCGGGCAGTATTTACTGTGCACTCGGTGAACTATAAATAGAGACCGTGTTCTGCGCATGCGTTCTGCACATGGTTAAATTCATGCACATTTGTCTTTGGCACGTATTTTCGGTAAAAGATGAGAGGGGTATACACTGCTCCACTGGGCATGCGCAGATTGCTGTAGGGGGGTAGGTTTGGGGTTGGTGTAGACGTTAAAACTAATCTAATAGGTAGAAAATTAACTAACTTCATAGTTCATTTCCGATTAGAGCTGTCACCTTGTAGCCACATTGTTTTATGCTCTTTGTTCTCTTGTAAAACCATTCTAGTATTTACCATGGTATTTACTGCTAAGTGTTCTTCACGTGTGCTTCACTGCTTCTGTTCAGATTAATGCATATTCCTCCAGTGCATCTTAGTTGTGTGTGTGTGTTGTGATGGATCCTCGTGTGTTTCAGTGCGTATGACTACAGCATCGGGCCGATGGATAAAGCTCTGGTGAAGACGGACATCCAGATCGCGGTTCCACACGGATACTACGGTCGAGTCGGTGAGTGAGGACTACAGAAGTGTGTGTCGATTGTGTGTGTGTTTTCACTAAACGCTCTTGTGTTGCAGCTCCTCGCTCGGGGCTCGCCGTGAAGCACTTCATCGATGTTGGAGGTACGTACGTCTCATCCGTCACGTTAATAATGACACGTGGATGTGATGTTTTGCTGTGAGGTGACGTGTGTGTGTGTGTGTGTGTGTCCAGCTGGCGTGGTGGACGAGGACTACAGGGGCAATCTGGGAGTCGTGCTCTTCAACTTCAACAAAGAGCCGTTTGAAGGTGAGAGAGCCGTCTGGATTCATGCTTCTGCAGATCAAGACCTCAAAAGATGTTAAATCAGAGAAAAAAAGAACATTCTGTTTCATACTAATAGTATTAATATCCAAATATATCCTTAAAGATCAATTATACCTCAGATTCAAACTGGGTACAAAACCAGTCATAAAGGTCTTTTTCTTTCTGGTTTGTTAGAAGAGGAATACATTTGTTACGATTAAAAAAATGTGGGATCTGAGAGATAAAGAAAAAGAGAATCACATTTTAAAGTTGTTCAAATGAAGCTCTTATTAATGTACATTACTAATAAAAATGTTTTGATATATTTATGGTTGGATATTTACTTGATTATCAAATCTGTAAAAGAGAAAAGGCATTATTTGTGTGTGAGTATGTGAAGTGTAGACTAACGCTGTGTTTTCAGTGAAGAAAGGTGACCGCGTCGCTCAGCTGATCTGTGAGAGGATCTGTTACCCAGAGCTGCAGGAGTTACAGGTGAATGCTGGGAACTCTTCTGTTAACTCTTCACTCGTTCGTCTCGTCTGCGGTGTTCACATCATGTCTTCCTGTTTCAGACGCTGGATGAGACGGAGAGAGGAGCGGGGGGATTCGGATCCACCGGCACCAACTGAACCTGTCCCTGTGATGAAGCTTCATGATGTAAACATTCAAGAGTTGTAATAAAATGTAAAGTTGAATGATGTAAAATGTTGGTATTATGGAGGCATTTAATGACACGGCCTCTCTGTGAAATAAACCGTTCTTTATACAAAACATGAACCAATGTCACGAGGTTGATATGTTTGTTTTTACTCAGTTTTTCTTGAATCTTTATTGTAATCTTGGGTTATTGCTATTTTAATGTTAGCTACAGTATTTGTACTTTGTTTATTGCCCACGTAATTTGGCACATGCTGAAATGTAGAGCAGGGTTTTTATCATTTAACTTCTTCTGTGTTCTCTGGTCATTTTGACGTTTTTTTCCAGTGAAATGTACTGCTGTGTGTGTGTGTGTGTGCGCGTGCACGCCTGGTATTTATCACGTTATAGGGACCGATTGTCTCCACAAAGATCAGAATAGCAGTCTTGTTGATCTTGTGGGACATTAGTTAGTATTTTTAATCAACTCCACCAAAAATACCGATCTACAAAAACTGCTTCTAAATTTCATGTTAGGCTACAGTTAATAACAGATTCAGATTCAGTATTGGATGAACTTGTATTCCTTTTTATCACAGGTTTAGTGTTTCTTGCAGCCTTTTTTTTTCCCCCCACTTAAATTTAGGAATACATTTAGATCGATGTGTCGATTTTGGTTAATCAGTTACAAAAAGAAATACAAACTGCTATAACTGAGAGAATCTAGTATTTGGTGATAATGTGGCATGAGAGCTTGCTCAGAAGTACAATGTTTTGTAAAGAACGTCCAGCAGCACAAGGGTTAAAAAAATAAAGTCTGTGAGGAGCCGCTGGGTGGCGCTAGAGCTCCTAAAAACACGAACTACAGCAGACTGAGCTTTAAATCTGAAATATGAGTTGATTGCTGGCATGTTTGATCACTGCATCTACTGTAGATCAAGAGTGATTTCAGCTCAAATACTCAATCATACTCTTCTCTTACAGTACAACAGTGATATCAGATGATTACTGTATTGTGCTGAATTATATATTTATAGAAATCACATCCACCGAATACATTTAAACCCTGCTGTTAAACCTCATTTTCTAGAAGAATCTGATCATCTCGATCTCATTTCATTAGAGATATAGATATGACTGATATTTAGGTTATTTTATGTCATGATCTGTCTCAGCTGCACTAACTAGCTTCATTTGCAGTTTTTTAATAATTTCATATAATATGTGATCACCGTACATAAAGATATAATTCATGGAATGTCATGCAAAGTGGAAGATTGCTGCTAATATTTCACCTGGAAGGAAAACATGCTATTTAGATTAATGTCATTCTCCTTATGACCACTAGATGGCACTCATTGTCACATTCCCACTCCGTAAGACGTCTTTTCACGTTTCGTTTAGGATTATATTATAAAATTTATATAACATTTTAAAAAGTGAGTTTTAAACTCATTCTCTCCTTCATCGTTTCTCTCCTGCGCCCAGAACTATTGATGTTGGTCACGCGATCCGTCAGAGACTGAGCAATTATGTACTCGCTTTATAATACACATATTTTTAATCTAATTAAAAATGCTAAAAATCAATTATCATTAATGTTTTGTTTGAATATCAGATATTCCATATAAATATTGATTACATACAGTAACTTTTTAAAGAAAAAAACAGGCAGCACACATCCTGCTTGTCGTCACATAATCTGACCAATGAGAATAAAGCGTGTCGTCATCAAGGCTTTCGCAGCCGATTCTGAGCAACTGCAGCGCCTGACCTGTGCGACTGCTCTCGTTCTGCTCTCGCGGTTCTTTGATGGCCTACAGCCAATGAGAGAGCCACATCCAGGGCAACGGAACGATGGGGGAGGAGTTACAAAGGTATTGACAAATACCATAATATTAGATAAATATAAGTAGATATCCTCTTCTATAATCTTCTTTTCATTCTAAATGAGCGCACATGCAATTTGTGTGTATGATTTTTAATAATAATGCCCTCTACAGTGAGAACGCCGGTCTTGCACACGTGACCTCGCGTTGTTTCCGTGTCACTTCTTGCGTGTGTTTGGGAGTGAGACAAAGTTATGGCCGATTCTTTCTGTTGTAAAGTCATGCAGTGTGAACCGTGTCGTCGATCTATCACACAGTGTGAACACAGCAGCGACTGAATGATACCCAGATAGTCACGCAGTGTGAAAAGACCTGTGACGCGACTACTTTGAAAACCGTGCAGTCTGAACTCGGCTTACGTCTCACGGGTCCGGAACACGAGGGTGATGACAATTTTCATTTTTGGGTGAACTGTCCCTTTAACCTGAAACATTCCCAGTCCTGCACGTTGTAAAGCACATAAAATACCTACATAGACAATTTAGTCCAAAAATTCACTCAGTTTCATTAACCGTTTTATGTGCATCATAAATTATAACCTTTGATGTGAAAGAAAGGGTACACAGTAACATTGTGTACTCCTCAAATCATGCATTCTTTGCTGCCTTCTTCCCAGGTTGGGAGCGGTGTGACCTCCGGCGGTCTCTACAGTCAGCACAATATGAACCCCTAATGCTGTGAACACAGCTCTAATAGAAGCACGGTTGCTGCTAATGATCGAGCCATAACAGCAGACCTTTATTAAAATTCTGTAGGTAATATTAAAGTGTCAGAAGATAATTATAGTGACAATACAGGTACAGGTCTGTATAAGAGTGTGATGACAATGATTTGAGAATCGAGAAACCTTGCTGTCATTCGAAGTGCAACAATTCTTCTGTATTCAATGTTTTCTCGATGTATTGTTTGTTATCTCTGTGGAATGTATGTCTGATATGTTTGACGTGGATTTAGGTGTGTCTTGTGACATGAAGTTTCCAGATTTGACAGAGGAAGCTACTAGGAAGCCATGAGGATATTTTCGTCCCACTGTGTTGGGACAATTTCAGGAGACTCGCTTTGGACATTTTTTCTTTCAAGTCCCAGAATTTAAGAAGCCCTTACTCTTTACTCAAGCCTGTGCGTGTGGAAGCCCATTTCTGCCATTCAAGAAAAAAGTCATGCAAAACTGAGATCCTGAAGTAAAAAACATTAGATAAGTGATTACGACAAAAAGTTTAAACTGTTAAGATTGACTGTAATTTGATTTGATTTCACTTAGAGTGTCTCAGTTTTAACTTGTAATTATGACTTTCATAATTGTGAATTTTGAACTGAATCTAAATTCAGTTTCTGTCACATAATTGACATATTTAGTCATTTTGACAATTTGAGTGTTTGTTAGTTGTATAATTATGACTACCAAATCATGATAAACCCTTAGAAGGAAATTCACAGGAATTTCTTCATAGATGAATATCTGTATATTTATATATATATAAGAGATGTGAAATTCTTTCCTACATTTGCTTACAGCCTATTTTACAAAAGTTACGTACATTTACGAGGTAATTTGTTTTTCAGATGTTTTAAATGTCAATTAAAATGAACAGCTGGGAAAGCAAACACGTGTCTGTAAACTGTTAATTATTTCAGCGTGTTCTCAGATCAGCTAGCGATCAGTTTCCTCTGCAACAAGAAGTGTTTTTAGTCAGATCTTCACTGATAAAACAAATGTTTATGTCATTTTGAAGTTACCCACCTCAGGCGCACTGCCATCACCGGGCAGGAGTGTTGATGTGGATAAAGCCACCATTTTTTTTACCTCTCAGGGCAAAATTAGGTTTAGCCTGTTTGTAGATTATGTAAATTCCACATAATGAGCTGATGCATGTTCAGCATTGCTGAATTCTGATTAGTTACATGTGTCTGTAGTATGAAGTATGCATTAAAGTATGCATTTTTGGAGTTATAGTTAGCTCTGGACCTTGTAGCATTTATTAGTAACCGTATATAGTTCTTGGAAATGTACTTTGTGCAAATATTTCTAACAAGCCTAATATGAAACAATAATTAGGCTTTTAAATAGCAAGTAAATGAAGGTCCAATATTTCCATAACTGTAATGATCTTTGAGACGGAATCTTAGAATAATTGATTATTAGGACAGCGCCATATTTGAATTAACAAATAAAAAAACATGACAAAAGGGAAAGGAAAGGAAATGATTATTTTGACTTCTACTTTTTCTCAGACTTTAGATCTCAAAACAATGACTTGTCTTCTCATGATGGTTTACCATGTTTTTTTAAATAATGATATTTGAGATGAAAACCAGAATAATCTATTATTAAGATAAATGCTATATATATATATATATTTTTTTTTTTTTCATTTGAATGAAAGTGAGACTGTTAGGGACAGAATTAATTTAACAACATTTTGATAGTTTAGCTGACAAAACAAAACAAGCCTATTTTGAAAAGACTTTTAACAACAAAAACGCTATAAAAAGTAGAGTTTTGAACATGACAAACGCAGTAAGTCAATGCTTCATTTCAGCCTATTATTTATCCGGGTAAAATTCAAGATGGCGTCTATACTCTTATCCCTATAATTGGAATGTTGTGTTGTGTTTTGCTCACAGTGTTGTCGTGTTAATGGCTCCAGTAATGCGGCTCATGGAGGTCTGAAACAAATGAGGTGTTGCTGGAGTCCCTGTAGAGAGCTGTCTCACCCAGTTAAACTGCTGATTCGGAGTTTAGTCTTTCTTGTTTTGTTCCTGACTCTCTCGAACTGCGAGGCCTGATTGAGAAACATTCGCGCGCTTTGACCTTCCCGCCCACACGGAAAAATCTGGCGCGCTTTGAACCCCACACGTGTCATTAAAAGCCACACGATGGCGGTATTTGCAAAGAAATACTTTTGAAATTAATTTTTTGACTGTCTTCTGTCTTTAATAAGTGCAATGTGTGTTTTTTTTTAACTGATTAGAAATAATTCTACATTCCATGCGTGTATTGGCATCACACAGCTGGCAAGAGAAAATATAAAGTTGTTTCTTCTTTCCTGGATTAGGCTACTTCCTCACATGTTGATCTGACCAGACTTAAGTCTTGTGCAATATTTTCTTGTACAGGTAGGTTACTGATATTTCCAGATGTTTTTTATTATGATGATGTTTAAGGATGTGACCTCAGCTGACTGAGACCAACACACTCAGGCCTGGAAATCTACATATGATTGATTGATTTTTTTTGCTTATGGTCGTTTTAAGATGATATTAAGCATACGTATATTCTGTTTATGTGGGGGTTTGAATCTTAATCATTATTGCCTAAAACGTTTAATTATTTGAAAAGGGTTTTTTTGTTTTGACCTATTTGTTTATTATTGGTAACAAGTAATGTCCAATTAGTTCATCTTAGTTGTTGCATATAACAATGAGCATTTTTAGTACTGTATTAATCTTTGTTAACATAACTGATATTTTGTTTTGTATTGTTATTTTGCTAGTTTGTGTTTGCTCAGGTTTAAATAATGTAAATGTTAACAAATACAATTTAGAATTTATTGATTATAAATATTAATAAATGTCTAAATTAACAGTAAGATTAATAAACATTAAAAATGTATTTTTCTATTTAACTGATGTAGTTAATATTTACAAAAGGAGCAGTAAAGCGTTAGTTTTATTGTATGTGTGTGTTTACAAATATGAATTATTAGTTCATAAACATTATTGCTTTATAGGACCCTGGAGCACAAAAGCAGTCAGGCATATTTCTAGCAATATATTACCCATTTTGCTTTAATGCCAAAAACAATTAGGATATTAAGTAAAGATCATGTTCCATGAAGATATTTAGTAATTTTCCACCATGAAAATATGTTTTTTTTAATTTACTTTAACTTTAAGTGGGAGTTTTTTCAATATTTTGATTTCTTTGCACCCTCAGATACCAGATTTTCAAGTAGTTGTATCTCTGCTACCAAACAAAAGTGTAGGTTACAAACATAACCCACGTTCCCTAAAGGAGGGAACGGAGACGTTATAGGATCTCGCTTGAGAGACCAATCGTCTTTGAATCCTTTGGAAAAGGCCATGAATATTGGCGTGCAATAATTACAGCCAGGTGCACCTTATCACAGCGCGAGGGCACTGCTGGATTGCACATGCAGGTTTCCGGTCCTTCAGGGAACGTAACCTAGACGTTACCCTTTCAGTTGAATCACTTCGACGTTACATATGGGAACACCCTTGGAAGAGGCCACGACCCTGAGGCCACGTTACGCGGAGAAGAAGAGGTTCGCCTTGGGATCAGGCACCTTTTGAGAGGCACAGCAGCAAGCCAACACCAGCCGGTCTTCCCGCTACCTGCTTGATTTAAGACACGGGAAGACACAGCCTCTTCGCGGAGGCGAAGGTGTTTGGTGTCGCCCAGCCCGCAGCTCTACAGATATCTGCTAAGGAGGCACGCTGCCTCAGAATGCTCCAAGGCCCAAGCATAAGAGACATCGATCGTGTTCGTCTGAGGAGGTGAGCAAACTCCCGCACTCAGAAACGCACGGTCGCATAGACATTCCGGAGAAGGCTATGAAACCGTGAGGAAATTGCTTTTTTTTGAAGCCCGGTTGCCCAGGAGAGACCTCTCGCGGCACCGCGTGCACTCAGCGGTCGAGGCCTGGCGCTCTTTGAGCCTTTAGAAAGGCTACCAGTCCAGCCGGTCCGTTGACAGCTGCCCAGTTGAAGATGCTGCAACGACGAGAGAGCATGAAGTCGGACAGGAACTTTGGTTGTGTGAAGATTCTCTTCCAGCAGACTCGATGTCATTCAGACGAGGCTCCGAAAGCGAAAGCTGCATGTGCAATCCAGCCGTGCCCTCTTATACTCGCGCTGTGATAAGCTGCACCTGGCTGTAATTATTGCACGCCAATATTCATTGGCCTTTTCCAAAGGATTCGAAGACGATTAGTCTCTCAAGCGAGATCCCATATGTAACGTCGAAGTGATTCGACTGAAAGGGTAACCAGACATCAATGGAAAGATTATTTATTACTTAGTTTAAAAAATTGTACCCTTATGAGGTTTTGTGGTCCAGGATCACATAGCGTTCAGAAATATAAACTATGCATTGTCAAAATATCTATAAAATCTATTCCTATCTATGTTTTTATTGCTTTATTTTGTTTGCATCACTTGACTTTGATTTGGTGTAAAAAATTATTTAAATAAAAACTTACTTTTTTTCTTGCTGAAGAAATACAGATTACACCAAAATTCTTTTAAATGGATAAGTCTAGACATTACATGAGCATCATGTCGTTGACCCACGGGTGTTTTTTAGGTGATGAACTCTGCTGGAGTTAAAAACACACTGAAATGTCTCTGGATCAAGTTCACTAAAAATAACCCTTTCACCACGGTGTGGTTCCTTACATAACCAGGCCTGTTTAGGTTAGGTTAGGATTAAAATCTGCTTGCTAGGCAGTAAAACACAACAGCTGCGGCCCAAAAAAAGTCCCTAAGATGGTGGGAATGATGAGTAATGAGATAAATGCCTCAGCAAAGCGCTTCTAGCCAAGAGAGATGAGGAAGTGTGCTGCGTCTCAATCACACATTCATCGAGTCTCCACGCTCTCATGAGCAAACACGCATTCATGGCACCCCAGGCCTGGGAAAAAGCCTCCATTGATGTCAGCTCACAAGGAGCTGTGTGTTCTCCGTCTCTATCCGCTCTACTGTAGCTGAAGGGCTAAATCACCAGATTTCTGCTTTATATGAAGTCATTCATACATTCTCAGAGTCAGGCTAGGTTATTCATTACTTTTTAGTCTCAAATCTAATGGAAATTCAGCTTTTTGTCGAGTCTGCTCGGGCTGATGTTGACTTTGAGTTGAACTGATTCGATTCTGACTTTAGTGTTGCTGATTTTGCCTTTTGCCTCATCGAAGCACATCTGTGATGAAATCATGGCAGCTGGACGCAGCATAAAACATCAGTTCTGGTGGTCCCTGGTCAATAGGGAATACAACAATGCTAAATTCAGACAATAAGCTCAAAACGTTGCATATGTTTTACACATATTTTCAATTTGCGCTTTGGATAGCGTTTTGTTTCAGCACTAAAGGAAATGTCCATAAAGCAGAAAAAAGAAAAAACATGCTTTTCTGGCCTAGTTTTTTCTCATGTTTTTAGCCAAAAGATAGAAATTCTTAAATCAAGACGGATTTATATATATGTAGTCTTGTTTTCAGAAAAAACAAGCAAAATGATATTGTTTTCTGTTTGAAATAAGATTATTTTGCTTGTTATAAGAAAAAAAAAACTAGTTTTTTGTTTTTAAAACAAAACTTTATTTAAATATTTCTAGATATTTTGGTTAGAAACAAGGCGTTTTTTTCAAAATGAAGGTCGTAAATGCTTCATGTTTTTTCAAAATGCAACATGTGAAGATTTGCTTGTCATATCTTTTAATGCATAACACTTTCTAAAGGTGTTAACATTGAAAAGATAAATAATATAATGTGCTATTCTTGAGATAATGTAAGATGCATTACAAGTGATAATTAATTAAAAGCCATTCTATAGCATTATATTTAAAGGCATTCTAGCAGCTATTGCATTTTTCTATTAATATTTTTTTGTACAGTATAATCATGCACAGAGAGCAAAATAATCATGTTTTTAATTATTAAAAAACTTTAATATTTAAAAAAAAAAAAAAACAACAAAGAGTTATAACAATCATTTTGGCAAATATAGCCTTGTTTTTGTTTTGTTCTTTTTTGCAAGTTAAAGCAAGGCAATTTATTAAACGTCAGATTGTGTTCCAAATTTGAAATATGCTAAGATTTCCATCGCCAAAACCATTCAAGTTGAATTTTGATGCAAACTCATTTGCAAGACCAAATTAGGCAGATTTGAACACGGACAGGAAATAAGATAAAAGAAAGTTAGACCTGGCTGCTCACTAGGAATATAAATAACAAAGAATGTTTTGTAGTAACCAAACGATCAGTATAAAACAAAAACATCCTGTTCTGATTCACTGCACATTACAATGCTTTAGTCCAGCAAACACTTCTAATGTGTGTTGGTCATTACTGATGTCTAACGTTAAATCTGGGTCCTGTCCTGGTTTTATTTCATACTAAGTACAGTTCAAATCTATTAACATATTTACTGACTTTTATTAACTTTTGATTAAACTTTATTTGGAGTATAACTTACTCCAACTGAGCATGAAATAAATGTAATTCACCATATAAAAAACATCTCAAAGCAAACTGAGATTAGATTAAATGCAGCCAGGAGCAAGCTGGGATAAAGCTGCCATAAAGTGAAAATGTTTCTACTTTCTCATCCTCGACACACATGTCAAATAAATACAGTAAGTGTGGGAATGTGTCGTTGGCGAGTGCAGGAACTGTGTAGAGGCTTCATCAGATCGGGCTGAAACGGCCTCAGTTTGCTGTAACTGAGCTATTCTGTTTCCTCTTTGGAAATTATGACCGTCTTCCCACCCACGCTCTCTAAACGCTCTACATGTGCCTGAAACACCAGCCAATGAGCCGACTGCATGCCGCTGGAATCTGTGAGGCTGGCGCTAATGCAACCATTTTCATGCCGTCTTCTTACAGAGAAGAGTTGAACTACTAGAAGAAGACCAAACGCCTGGAAGATTTCTTTCATCAAGCCCACAAGGGTTTGACGAATCGATGGCATGTCTGTTGAGTTCCAGTATGAGAGTGTATTGTTGGGCTTTGTCAGCTGGGCAGTGAGCTCATGTTGTGTTATTCTCTGTTTCTGGGGAGACTGGTAAAAGCCTCCTGAATTCAGCACAGAAGTAAAGCGCTGAAGGTCACAGCTGTTGAGCAGAACAGAAACAGCTCTCAGATCAACCTTTGTACAAAGACCCAACCAGAACAAACAGATAGACGAGTTAAGGTGTGTTTGAGTGGAGAGGAGGACCATCAGAGCCATCTTTCTGTTCTCTTTACTAATATTGACACCTGATGATTTGTTTAAAAACAAACTGATTTCAACTTCAAGGTCTTATAAATCTTTTTTAGCATGTATTTCTCAGTTTCAAAATACTTTTATGGAGATTTTCATTTATACATGTTCCAGAAACAGATGTTAAGCTGTGCAAATCCATTAAAGAAATACATTTAATTAATTTAAAATTAATTACATTTCTAATTGATAGGGTAAAATAAGTACCAACTATTTATTTTTTTATTATAACTTATCATTTTTTATAAAATTATATAAAACAACTTTAAAATAATTAAAAATAACTCAAAATAACTAAAATAATGTTGTCTTGTTATAATTGATGACTATGCTAGTATAAAAAAAATTGCATTTGAAGTTAATTATTTGACTTCAAAATAAAAATTTTATTTTATTCAAAAAAGTGTTTAAAATTTCCATGGCTGTTAATAATACAAAAATATAAAAATCGAAAGAGCGAAATATAAATTATTATAATTAATTAATTAGTAATAAATCACATGTTTGCATTATAAATAAATCTTTGATATAAATTAAATTTTATACATACATATTTTTTTACATATATAATGATGTATGAATATTGTGTATATATATATATATATATATATATATATAACTACATAAATGCTTATATAATAAATATAAACAATATATTTTTATAAATATATTTATTATTTATTATTAAATATTAGGCCTATTATATACAGTAATTTCAAATATATATTACCATTAGCCAATCATAAAAGAAAATTGGAAAAATCTTTGCGATTTCCATGACTGTCATTAGGATTGCTTTTAGACAGGTTTCCTGGACACACCCCCTGTCAGCCATTGGTTAGAAAAAAAAGAAGCTCCTCCCCAAACTCATATCATTTGTGTTGTCTTGGTCAGGATGAAACAGTGCAGTGTTTTTATACGGCTGCAGAGTTTTTACTGTAAATTTGGTAACGCTGACAGACGTGGCTACTGTGAGGTGACTGTGACACACATTTTGTCCCGGATCAGGCTTAGTAGAGCTGTGT
>JAUCMT010000063.1:611602-621818 GCA_032357475.1 Enteromius thamalakanensis
ATAGTCAGCTTTTCTTATTAAAACAAGCTGCTGCTTACTATTCAGACGGGAGTTTTGAGCAGTGAAGGGGTGTTTCTACAAACACGAATGCAGACACGGTGTTATGTTTACGAGGCGTGATGCAACACCACGTGAACTAAGTCATGATCATCAGTAATTATGTGTCACTGGTTTGTAAGGTGTTTTATTGTTTTGGTGTCGTAGCGCCGGGACGCAGCATTTCCATCAGACGCCTGAGGTATTCAGCCAATCACAGTGCACTGGAGAGCTGGCCAATCAGAGAACACCTCGCTTTTTTAGAAAGATGAGCTTTGTACAAATCGACCCGCTACAGGAGGCGGAGCTTAGAGGAGAAAAGATAATGTAACCTACAGTATGTGGAGAATAATGTGTTTTTTTGCACTGCATGAATATATTGAATTTCACCAAATACACAAAATAATGTTCTTTCTAGCAACATCATATGAGCCCTTTAACCTTGTGATTTAGTGGACTATGAACCTGCTATGAGGTGAAGCTCCCATCCCATGCAATACAAGTTTTAACACAAACGCCTTCCAATAACCAGACCACAGCAGTAAAAGCTGGAAAGTCGACCTTTATTAATACTGTGAAAAAAAATATGAGCCTTTCAATAGATGCATCAGTATTGTTGTTAATACACATACTACATCGTAACACAATATAATTGTGATTTATATTTGTGGTATCAACTTTTTTGTGGAATAAAGGTTTCAGATGATTGCTCAAGCAAATAAAACAACACAAATCCAAACAAAAGCACACACCTATAGCATCATACTGCAGCTGCTGCCATCAATAGCTTTGGTTTGGACCACATTATACTTCATTTTTTAGTAACTGGGTGAGATGGAAGTTTTTGCTTGTTCACAGCGAAGCACTTTTTGACTTTCATGACAGAATGGGGAGAACGGGAAACAAAATTCATGCACCAATCTTTCTTTAATACAACGAAAGTAAACAGTGCTACTGTATCATACTTAAATGACATATAAACATAAACTCAAATAAAATAAAAAACAAGACACACAGAAGGCACTGGCTTTTATCTGAGGCGAAGTGATTTTTTTGATTTTAATGTTTTTTGGTTTCATGCACAGTGTCCTGTTCGTATCAGAGGACACCTTGTCATATTCAAGTACCTTCCTTCAGGCGTGGGGATAATAAATTAAATGCTGTGAACTGCCCTGCAGTTGCAATATGTTTGATGATGAAACGCAAAGGAAACAAGATGAATATCAACATACGTACAGTACAGCTGCGGAATACAGAAAACATGACGAGAACTGACCTGACTTTGCATTTAGAGGTTCAACCTTCACAATAAACAAACCTGAAACCCATCAAGAACCTGCCTGCATCAGAAGAAACAACAATACTCAGCGAAAAAGACGTCTATCAGACATGTAGCATTTAAGAAGCTCCCTTTATTCTCATTACCGTCGCACAAACACACACATTTTATTTATACAATACTTGTCATACTGTAAATAGATGGTGTATCTGCCACAAGATAATAAATGTGCATGTTTTTATCTCACAGTTCATATCTTACAATCCAAAGCCAGAATCCCCCAAAAATCTCAATTCAAAGACAAATGTGAGAATATTAATATCCAAATTTGCAAATACGGAAATTAGAAATTAGAATTCTAAGAAAAAGTCTCAGAAACTGTGAAAATAATTCACAATTATTATATATTTTTTTAATTACTAACTACATACACATTTTTATTTCATTTTATAGTTTTGTTGTTTATATATAAATTACATTTTTTTTATAAATCCTACACATTACTCCCTACTTTCATCTTAACGAAATTAACCCATTGCTAATAAAATATCATTTAGATGCCAGTTTGAGAAGATTTATACATTACACATTCACAACAAATACTGTATTATGATACTTAAAAAAACCTTTTTAATGCAATACGGTAATGAGAATTTTGGGCTTAAGTGCTCTTAACTGCCATGAAAATTATGTCATAATGGAAAAATATAACTTTTTTTTTAAATGTGACCTGGACTTACTTTCATGATATTTACCCACACTGTTAATACTGGAAACGGTTACCTTCCAGAGTAATCTTGGTGTATTTAGGTAAAGACTTGAACAAAACTGTTCCGTTTAAATTGAATGTTACCAGAGCAGACGAAGATGGAAACCGTTCTTAAATCCCACTTTCGCACCTTCGAGAATCTGTCAGAATTCCAGCAACTGCGTGATTTAAGACGAACCCTGCATCAGCTGTGCCTAAACGAAGAAACCTGACATACTATGACATTAACCCTCAGTCTACAGTAAAAGAAACAGTTCATCACTTGCACTCCTCTCACATTTTGACATGCGATCATATTCCCTTCGTACAGGATCAGAGACTCACCTGAGAGAACCTGCCACTCAACCGCTGTAAAATCAACACTGTGTAAAAAATAAAGGCACTGACAGTATATAACGTAGCATCTAATACTGGTTACTTTGGACATTTGGCATGATATCAGAAGCTCATAGGATTCATATAAAAGCCTGATGAAAAAGAGCACAAAGCTAAAAATGGTCTCTCTTATTCTGCGTACGGAAAACTCAGTAGTTGAATTTTTGTCACGACAGTTATTTCTTTTTGCTTTTCTTACATTTTTTTGCTGTCCAGCAACAAATGACACAGCACATCCTAATCCAAGCTGAGCGATAAATAGCACGCAGAAAACCGACACTTCCATGACGTATTTAAAGTGCTCTACTTTTGCGCACTAATTGTGTGCTTGATATACTCAAAATCATTCTTTAGGACATCTTAGGATAAACTTAAGATCATCTAAAAGACACCATGAATATGAACAAAAGTGGGACTAATATCAGTTTACATTTCCAAACACTCATTTAGCCATCAATTGTAATAATGCAGTGAGATTTCTGTCAGTCTGTCTGGCATGACATGAAGAAGCAGAACAACCTGAGACAGAATCCAGAAGAACTCCGAGACGCATCTTTAAACACAAGGAATGGTCTCAAAGGTTGAGTCAAAAGACATCTTCAAGAAACTTTATTTAACCCTCTCGTTGTCTATCCTAATTCTATTTGTTTTCTTTTTTGACCCTTTAACACTTGCACTAGAACTGCTTGCTTCACCTGATTAAAAACCAACAACACACACACATATATAAATATATTTGGACTGTCAAACAATTAATTGCTATAAATCACATCTAAAATAAAAGTTTTCGTCATAGTACTTTATTGCTCTTGTTCATACTGATCTCTTCTATTTGCCTCATTTGTAAGTCGTTTTGGATAAAAGCATCTTCATGGTGTCCAAAAATAGCACACTTATTTGATGGTAAGTTTATCTTAAGCACTACTAAAGAATCATGTTTAGTGTGTTAAGTACAGAGTTAGAGCGTGGAAACAGAGCACTTTAAGCTCACTTGTAGAAGTGCACTCCTGGGTTGTGTTGGCTGTAGGATGGGCTGCTCTGAAGGCTGGGTGTTCGTCTCAGGGTTTCGGCGGGGCTCGGGTCGGCGGGGGACAGGGCGGGGCACGGGCGGGCGGAGGTCCGGGTGGAGGCTGGGGCAGCGGAGGGCCTCGGTTCGGAGGTGCACTGATGGGGCTGGGCTCGGGCTGATAGTCTGGAGGAGGTGGAGCTGGGCTCTGAGCTCGTGGAGCAGCTTTGGCTGCCGCCGCCTCTTCTTTAACTCGCTGGAAGTTGATGCATCGACCCTGAAGAGAGAAGAAGAAACAAGTCACATCGCTGAGCTCATCTGCTGGACGCTCCAAGACACAAGCATTCCAGAATGACGCCCGAAGCTGAGCCGTTCTTTCTTTAGCCCTCACACACACACACACACACACACACACACTGGCTGGAGCTCTGTGAAAACCACAGATGAAATCACCCAGAATTGTAAATTATGCATCATGGAAAGACTCTGAAAGTCCTCTTTAACCCCAAACCCTGCTCAAAAAAACAGCAAGGAAAAAATATTTGGACACCTTTAAACCAGGGTTTTATCATTAAATCTAAAACTAAAACCCAAACCCAAACCAAAACAATTACAATTTTCTTGTTACTTTGAATTAATGAAATTTATGAATAAAACTTAAAAAACAATTATATGCTTTTTTAATAAAGCTAGCTGTCATGGCAGCTTTCTCACATTAATTCAACACTTTAATAAAAATGAAAAAAAAAAAAACAAAACAAAACAAACAAACATGAATAAAAAAAAAAATATATATATATATATATATATATATTAATATTTACTTCCTTGATAAATATTATTGCTGTACATCTTGACATATTTACAAAGGTACATACCTTTATCTGTTAATTTTTTAAAAGAAATATTCCTGGCATTATTATGCACAATTGACAAAAGAATATTTAATATACATTTTAGAATATTCTCTAAAATATATATTTTATTTTTTATATGTAATAAATAAAATAATTATAAAAACAAGTTTGATTTACTTATTTACTTTCACTTTTACTCTCATTTTACCTTCACATATAGTATTATTTTACTATAATTATATTATTGTCATTATATTAAAACAAAATCCTATGTGATTAAACATAATTGAAATCTAAGATTAAATCAAACATTATTAATAAACTTTACATGATAAATATTCCTGTCCTTATGTTGTGTCCAGTTCACAGTTTATAATGTGACACACTTTATTTTACTCATTTTATTATATGAAAAGAATACTAAATAAACAATAAGTTGGATTTTGTGCCTTAATATATACATATTATTCTTTGAAGGAGGGGAGGACACAAACCTAAAGCTTTGACGTCAAAGGAAAGCTGATCCCTGTGCATTATAAGACACAGAGGCATGAGGAAGACAGCTTTAACCCGGGAACAAATGAGAAAAACAGGCCGAGCGCAGATAATGATACACTATAGGAGACATATGCACACACAAACTCTCAAACCGAGCAGAAACAACATCAAACCCTGCAAGAAGGGCTGGTTTCCACTCCAAACACACAAGGTAAAGCCAAAACCTGAGAGGAAAGTACAGAAAGAGTGAACGTGACAGGAATTTGCTTGTTTAAGAAAGAGAAAAATTGCATTACGTGAGTAAAAGCAGTGCCATGACCTTGTTTTCAACCTATGGTGAGTTCTTCCACAGCACAAGCACCGCTGGATTCACTTCATGTCCTCTTTATGCAATTTAACACAGTTGATGTTTATTTTATTTCATGTAACTGTGATTTTATGCTTTTAGTTATGTTTGATAGGAACCCTGTTCACTATATTATTCTTTTTATTATATTTTTGGTTAAATAAATGTAGTTTTGTTGAGCGACTTAAAAACATAGTTATTCAAATGTTTGACTGGTCGTGCATATATAATGAATTATCTATATTTATAAAACAATTTTGCTCTCTTAATACAGTTTTAGTTAGGAAACTGTGCACATTACATTTCTTTTAAAATATTAAAATAGAATCAGGTTGATTTCAGTGTCACTGCTATACAATTACAGTATTTAATATTAATAGTAAAATCTGACTGATGTTTCATTTTCCTATTACTACACGTTCTCAAGTAAAACCTTAGACATGACCTTGTTTTCAACCGATGCAGCGAGTTCTTCCTTCACAGCAGATATATTTTATGTCCTCTTAATGCAATTTTAGACAGGAAATGATGCCCATTTCATTTTTTTTCCATAGAAAGATCGAGAGAGAGAAAAGAGTCAGTCTGGGCATTTTTCAGGCCTCTCGTCACAAACCACAGAGCAGCAGAGAGGCCCAGGCATTACAGGACGAGGAGGTGAAAAGCATTCCTTTGCGTCATGCAACCTTTCGGCTCGAGGCGATTAAAACCAGCCGGCTCAAGAACTCCTCCAGAAACATTGCATGCATTAAATATGAAAGACTTAGCAACTCCTTGCTTGCTAAATTTGGCAGATGCTCTAAAACATGGTATTCTAGTTAAAACTTTTTTCTTACAAACACACATTTTAAAAGGTTTAACTCACACCTGGAGATAGCTCATCTCAAAACTCCTGTCTAAAAAGTCTAAACCAGATTTAAAACATCGAGAAGTCAAAGCATGGGGCTGCTCTGCATATGTAAGGGTCGAGACTGTCTGGAAAGCGTCTACATTTGTGTTTTATTTCAGTTTTATGGCTACTGATTTGACACAGGTGGCGAGCCGTGCCTATGAAGTGTCTTGTTGGTCAACGAAAGGTAAGGAATGAGTCTAAAAGTCCACAGCACATTGATTCATTAGGTTCCAGTGCCTTAAAAGCTCTGGGTCAGACTGTTTGTTGTTGGAAGTCTTTGATCATCGAAATACTCACATGATCTCCCGGCTGTGGTCTCATAAGTGAAACTTGATCATATCCACGCCGGAAAAGAGCCAGGATCGCGTCGAGCTTACCCTGAACAGAACACAATAACACTTACAATGTGCTTTGAACCGCAGCAACACCAGTAAACAAAACCGACGGTGACGAAGCTTCTTTACCCTAATGGGAGAATACCACTTCCTGTCCTGAGCTGGCTTTCTGTTTGCTTTTTTGGGCTTGGGTTCAAAGGGTTCAAACTCCTGCTCAGGCATCTTTATGACAGCGTTTTTGGGTTTTTCCAGCTTGGCTCCCTCCTCGGTAGAGCCCTTCCCTCCCCAGCGAACCTGGACCAGAGGGAAAACAGATATCAGATTAGATCTTCTGAAAACCGTTACAGATCCTCAGCAAATTGAAAAAGCATGTCTTTCAGTTTTCAGCTTCCTTCAAAGATGTTTTGAAGTTTCACTTTAAGTAGACTTCTAGCAACTTAAAATTATTTTTTATTATAAATCTGTTTGTGTATGTATGCATGTAGATATACAACTCATTCTATAAGTGTGGGTACAATTGGTGTCACCGTCAACTCTGTTACTTAGGTAGACTTACAATAGAAACAATAGTGTAACAGAGTTGACATTTTTATTTTTTCCCAAAGGTCCACTTGCTGGCATAAAGGCTAAGAACACATGACACCCATGAAAACATGATCAGAATAAACCACTGTGAGATCAGTTATACATTCTGTTTTCCTTTTGATATTGTGGCAACAGAGTTGATTTTTCTTGATGTTGATCTTGGTGTAAGAAGTTTTTAGTAATATTTTAAGAAATATTTTCTCATCACAGCACAGATACTTTTCAGAGCTTCAGATCTTTTCAGTGAATGGGATATCATTACCTGTCACATACTGTACACAGTTCTGAGAGATAATTCCACCAATTTAAAGGAAAAATATGGTTTGGTAACAGAGTTGCGAGATTTGAGGACACCCATTTTTGTAACGATTTTATTTTATTTTTTTTTAAATGTAATGTTATAGAATACCTGTTAGTTACAGGACAAGGGTGTGAAAACCATAGCTATTTTTATGTGAATATATTGTACAATGTAATTTATGTGAAGCTCTACTGTATTTTCATGCATCATTACTCCAGTCTTCAGTCACATGATCTTCAGAAATCATTTGAAGATGCTGATTTGCTGGTCAACAAACAATTCTGATCATGATCAATGTTGAAAACTGTTCTTACTGCTTTATATTCTAAGTTTGATGGATGTATACAATAAAAAAAACCCAGAAATTAATACAGCAAAGAAAAGATATTCACATAGAAAACTATTTGAAATTCTACTAACATTTCACAATATTACTATATTTTTTACTTCTTTCATAATCAGAATTTTATTCATTCTTCTAACAGCTACATTTTATTTAATGAAGTTCAGAGAGTGTTATGATTTTTTTTCAATAATAATCAAAATACACATTTTTCTAAGATTGCATCTCCTCTTTTAAGGAATCCCACCTCCATTCGTTTAATTCCTCCGACTCCACGACCGCCGTAATATGAGGCGTCCACCGTGGGCCATTTCTTCTTCCCCATCCCGTCATCATCATCTGACTCCTGAAGACCAACAACATCTTAAATCATTTACAGAAACGCAAGAGGTGCGAAACATCTGCCAGCGCTTCTTTGACATGTTGATGTTACACTCAGAATCATCTGATGGTTTTCATTAAAGTCTCTATGGATCTTAAACTAAGAGAATTCTGCTCCTTCTAACTCTGCTGTGGTTTAGATGTTCACATGGGTTTCGCTCCCGTACACAGAAGATCTGATCTAATCTGATTTCCAACCGTATCTTTTTGAAGCAACACGCTACTCATTATTTATAGTCGTTAAACTACAGTCTCACCTACTGTAAGTTACTAACAAAAAGAGCATTGCTGTCCTCACTATGTAGTGTACTTATTACTGAACTAGGAAGCAGACTGAGACACAGACTGTGATATTTCATGCTTTAGTAGCAGATAAAGCTGTAACTTACTGGCTCAGGAGGTGGAGGAGGCGGAGGTTCCCTGATCACCTGTGGAAAGATGTTGTGTCAAATAATTACATAACCACAAACACAAGTCACATTATACACATACACATGTTAAATCATGACCTCGCTTTAGACAAACTGCCCAAATTTCCACCTTAAATCACTCAGCTTCAGTCTTTACCGCAAATCCATAGGCCTTTGGCTCCCAAATGAACAGAGTACTGGAAGATGTGTTGTGAGAACGTATGAAGACTGATATTTACAGTAAATGAGGCGATGACTTACTACAGTGCAGCAAAGCGGCCAGAACCACCACATAAACAGCAGAGCCAGCAACAGAAATAACACCAGCAGGGTGATCAGGAGAATGGTGCCATCAAACTACAGAGAAAAACACAAGAGAACTGCCACAATTATTATGATTCACAGATATAAAAGTAATGCCATATTGTACATTGACCTTCCATTTAGTTTTACTAACCCTTTAACTAACAATAGACAACAATGAAGACAAGATGAAAAATATGCTTCATGATTAATAATGAAATTCTTTTAATTTAAACATTTAAGACAAAATAACCATGTAAGATAGTAATGTTTATGGTTTATGTTAAAAAATCTGTTTGTCTCACATACTGTGTTTTTTAATAAATTTGTTACATTTTGTTAAATCTTAATAATTTTAAACAAATAATTTTTCCCAGTTAAATGTAAAACTAAATGTTAAATATTGTAAATAAATGATGAAATTTTTATCAGTAAAACCTAAAATGGTGTAAAACCATTTGACATATATGCAATAAGTTTATACATTAAAATTGTTAAATGATGTAAAATTAATTTACAACACCAAATAGTGTTTGAATAGTAAAACATCACTAACACAATATAATAACTAAAATGTAACTAAAATGTAAAATTATGCAAAGTTACTGAATATGACAACACAAAATAATGTTTAAATATTATTTAAAATTTGCATATAATTTTTGCCAGTAACAGAATATTGATTTTCATCCAAAGAAAAGCTATGACCACCAAAAGCTGTGTGTCCTCAAATTTGGAAAGTAATTCACGGCAAAAACGTGAAGTGCAGAGTGCATTCATGAAGAATTTGGAGAAGAAATGCTTCATAAAAGTGAGTCTGTGGTCGTGGCTTGAAGCCTGCGCAGTGAGAATCAGAGACGGCATCGTTCTAGGGCTTTGTCTGCGGTCTGGCCCTTGATGTGTGTGTGTTTTTGGGGGGAAGGGGTTCATGAAGAGAAAATAATGATAGGGGATGACCCGAACGTGAGGAGAGGAGAATGCAAAGAAAATAAGGGGTTACGAACTAAAGACCACCCATAAACTTTCCAATGATTAATGATCTAGAATAGTTACAATCAAATACAACAGCTATATTTAGTTCTTTGAGCAAGTTCTTTGATTGAGTAAAAAACATTCGGAGAAAAAGAAATGTACGTAATGAAACATAATATGTGAAGAGCTAAAAGAACCATGAGACTGTTCTAAACTGATTATTGGATTAAAGGTTTAAAGAACTAATTATTATTAAACCATTACTATATTAATATTTTACTATAATAAAATATACAGAGAGAGGAAATACAGCATGTGCTGTGTATAGAGGTTGCTATTGAATATTTAATTGTTTTGCGACAACACTTGTTATATTGCACTGGTCGATATGTAAATGAGTCGTAATTTGGACGTTGTCCGTTAATCACCTGCATAAATTTCGCCCAAATGCGCTCTCGTACTAATTTGTTTATTATTTGTTTATAAACTGTTTATTAAATCTGTCCCTAAAACACCAAGATTATAGCTCTA
>JAUCMT010000063.1:624646-652779 GCA_032357475.1 Enteromius thamalakanensis
ATAAGTCTGTGAATGTCTACACAGTTTAGGTTAACAATGTGTTTTAAATCATGCGGGGGTTTGTATGCCTTTAACTAATCAGTGTACAGGCCCTGACATACTTCAAACGAAATCGAAGAACGAACTGAACTGGCGTCATTTCAGTTTTAGCTCCTAAACACCTTTGAGCTACCGTTGATCCGAGGTCGCTACGCAATGGGTGGGTGTGTTCTGAAACTCCACCTTCTTTGATGTGGGATTTTTTTTCCACGTTCTTTTTTCAAAGTGAATTAAAAAAGGTATGCGATAAATAAACCTTTGTTTTTAATCAAATTTATAAGCTACGTGTGAGCGTCACGTCATGTTTACATTAATCTAAACCCCGCCTCCAGCAGCCTCCAGGTGTCAGGATGTTAGGAAACAGTATATCGTTACTTTTTGCCCTCAAACGAAAAACGTTTGAAGCATATCGAGGTCGTTACGTCACTGATAGTTCCTGGTTCTATTTGATAAAGTAGGAGCTAATTTACTTCCTCCAAATGGAGTTCCTGGAAACAAAATTATTCTTAATTCCTGCGTTGCGAAAAACGCCACAAAGTGCGCAGTGCCACAATTAGTTTGATTGCTACGAAATAGTTCTCGCGGTGCGACAGAAATTATAAATTATAAATTTTAAGTAGAAAGATGACGATAGTATTTTCTTGTTAAATGTTATTTAATCTACAATTTTGAAAATTACATTCTTTTTTAGATTTAGATTTGTTTTCCACCAACTACTGCTAATTTAAAGGTAACATCTAACACTTTTAATTGTAAGTGTTGTACATTATTATATTGTGATCCCTAAGTAAGAAGTGCACTAGATTTCACTGAATATTTAGCGGTTTGTTTGTTTTTTGAAGGGTTTATGGGATCAGTAAAGGGACAGAAGGAAATAATGGCTGAGGAACAGAGAAAGAGAGGGTGTGATGAACACAATGATTTCTGAGGAAAGATCTGCCTTTAATAGCTCCTCTGAGCTGCTGACATCATGTAAAGCTTTGATTCTTTAAAAGGAAAAGGAAAAGGAAAGCCATGAACTGCCTTCAACAACAGCATGACCTCACAACTAAAGAAGAGTGCTGCACAGGAAGTGGAATGTGACCTTTGACATGGATCATAAACACAGCCTAATGCATGGCAGACCTCACACTTACTTTCCAACTTCATCTATAACTGGCGCAGGGCACAACAAGAACGTGTCTTCCACGCTCGCAGGCTTCTCGTCTGTAAACAGAAGAATAAAACTTTCTAGTGCTGTTAAATGATTGCGATTAATCACATCCACAAAAAATATTTTTCTTACATAATATATGTGTGTAACATATACATGTATAAATTATATGTGTATGTATTTATACGTACAGTATGTGCAGGGCGGGCCCTGGGCATACACAGAATAGGATTGTTTAACAATTTATTTTTTAATTACAAAGAGAGAGAGACTGTCCCACAAAAAAAAACAAAAAAACAATTTTATTGCTCTCCCGACTCAAAGCATGATCTATCTTTCCTTGTGCAGCCACTTTCACACGCATCAGTGACTATTTATCAGTGAGCATCTACTTTAATGTCCAAAACAGTTCCAGAGAGCTACGATTTTGTCATGTATTGTGCCATATTGGGCAAAAACCTCGTTACCTCAGTCAGAGCATTAAAGATGGGTCATGGCTATGTCTTCCAACATTACAATGACCAAGAGTGGCTCCATAAGAAGCATATCAAGGTTCTGGAGTGGCCTAGCCCGTCTCCAGACCTAAATCCAATTGAAAATCTTTGGAGGGAGCTGAAACTTGCTCAGCGACAGCCACGAAACCTGACAGATCTAGAGAAGATCTAGAGAAGATCTGTATGGAGGTGTGTGTGCAAACCTGCTGAAGAACTACAGGAACCGCTCAACCTCTGGAATTGTTAACAAAGGCTTCTGTACCAAATATTAAAAATATTCTCAAATAACTTATTTGACACAGTGATTCTCAAATAAATTGTTAAAAAAATCATACAATGTGATTTCCGGATTTGTTTTTAATTCTGTCTCTCACAGGGGAAATTGTAGACCCCTCCATGATTTCTAAGTAAGAGAACTTGCAAAATCACAGGGTGATCTGTATATACATATATATATTATGTAAACAAAAACATATATTTTGGATGCGATCAATCACAATTAATCGTTTGACAGGACTGAAATGTTTCGAGTTCAGTAAAGCAGATCAAGTGAGTGCTGAATGCTGGTATATGTGCTGGTTTTCACACTGAGAGACACTCACTGAGCGTGACCGTGTCGTTGACTTTGAAGCTGCACAGGACCTGGTCAATGTTCCTGGCATGTCGAAAGCCATTCCCTCTCACCACCACCTGAAACGACTCTGAAACACAGATTGTCACAGACGCTGCTCAGAAAAGCTGATAAATGACGTCATTTCCCTCAGAAACATCAACTGTATTTTCAGCACTTGGATCATCAGAGAACTCATGCGTCTCACAGACTCTTATGTTCAACACCGGAAGTTTCCCTCCCGATGTTTCCCTTTTATGCTAACTTGCTTATTTCTATTTTAGTAATTATGATGTTCAACGCTAATGTTTAAATATAAATCTAGTCCAGCAGAGTGATGTTCTGGAAACGGAAATGAAATCAGTCTTTAAGTGTAATGCAGAATTTATTTCCATACCTCCTGCACATACGCTGGACGGCTCCGCTGCCAAAATCTCGATGCAAGATTTTTTAATGATCTAAAAACAGAAAATATTGAATTCATATCTTTAACTTAACGTAAGGAATGTGCATCTTTACAATATGCATTTTTTATTAATCTTCCACATAACCGAATGCTGGAGTTTACCGAGTCAATCATTCCTCTCAGTGCCTGGAATCCTCCCAAGACCGGAAACACATGCTTACTGGTGTCTGCGATGGTAGCCAGCTAGAACAGGACAAAAGCATTATTTACATCTCATCTGAGCGTCGATTGGTTGATCTGATTAGTTTCCTCTATACAAAGTGCATTGTTTACACTGAATTGCATTCTCTAGTTATGTGCTTATTGCTGCTTTAATACAAGACTTTAAAAACATCAACAATAGATAATCAGCACCTGTGTCTCATTGAAGTCCTTAACACCGACACAATACACGATTGCACCCAACGTCCGAGCCCGTGCTGCCTAAAGAGACGTCATGCAATCATAATTAAACACTGTATGCTTTTAGATTTGTAAACGTCTGAACACTGAGCATCAAGTCACCTCCTGCTGAGCCGCTATCAGCTGATGTTCCTGAAGCTCACCGTCCGTCAGAGCAATTATGACACTTGCAGTTCCTACAAAGTGGAGTCAAGATGATCAGGTAAGAATGAACTGTAATAGAGTTTAGTTATTATAGTGCATAAATATGAAAATACATTTGAAGTATACTTTGCATAAAATACATGCACTTCAAATTCATTTAAGTATACACTTTTTGACTAGGCAAGTAATAAAGGTGAATTGACTTCGATTGAATCTTTGAGGTCATTAAAGTAAACCTACCAAAGTTTTCCTGGTGTATTTGCTCGTTTGCCTGCCAATAAATTTGGATAATATTGTTAAAAAACATTCAAATAAGTACATCTGAATGACAAACACACTTGATTTGAACATCTTACCTTTTGTAGTCCAAGATCCATACATGTATCTCCGCCTGGGATCTCTCGTCTGAGAGAATTAAGGCCTTTTCTTATGGTTTCCCTTTGAGAAATCAAAACAAAAATGAGAAGATTAACATAATAAACAACCAAAAATGTCCAGCTCCAGAGGACGGGTCTTTCCGCACCTGTTTTCCGTGAGTGTCATGATTGTGGTTCCTCTGGTTGAGAACACGATGAAGGACATTCGCAGCATTGGGCTGAGAGACGATGAAAAACAGACCAGAAATGTTTACAGTTTGAAGAAATCTCTAAAATGCATTTGTAAAGTCATCCGTGGTCTGCTTCGCAAATCTTACGCAACTGGATAATGTCAACAAAAACATGCCATTCAGTTGATTCCCACAATGTGCGTGTGTTTTGCTCGAGAGATGCTTCAGTACCTGGTGAATTTCTCTGCCAAATGTTCGACAAAATTGTAGATTTCGTGCCAGTGGTGTTTAACGCTCCCTGACCTGAGGAGAAAGAGGTCAAACAATCAGTAAATGGGATGTTTCTGCTCCTTAATGCATCAGATCAATACAACTGAGAATTCATCCAATTACTTATCCATGCTTTCAACTTAGAAAAGCCATCTCATTTTGTCTGCTATACTGTTTTCACCCTGAGGCGCAGCTGTAAACGCTTTATGACAGCTGGTCATTTCCTGTCTCAGCCCGAGAGGCAACATGTGGTCATTCATTAGTTCTGGATGACAAATGGGAAATGAACTAATTGAGTCTACTGATCTGTGCTTGAGTCAGTTTGACTAATTGATGAAATATGGAGCAGAAATAGGCTCTGTGTTGTGTAAATCACATTCCCTGGGTGATGTAACACATTTGGTCTAAACGCTAGACAGAACAGTAATGAAACCAGTGACACTGGCAGTCTGACAAGAACTACATTTCTGTAGGATTTCAGATGAAGTGATTATGCACAGTTAATGGTAACAAGGTTAAACTCTTTTTTTTATTATAAAAATTTGTTTATCGGTGCTTAATAGTGTTAAATGTAATACAAAGTCATGGTAACAGGGTTGATGCTACAATCAAAAACATACCAAAATGTAAAAAAAATTACTTCTGCTTGGAGAGTTTAATTCCTGAAACTATAACGAAATAACGATATCTATGGACAAAATGGAAAATACGAAGGTAATAGAGTTTAAATGCAATGCAAAGAGTGTTTCAACAATACATTATATGAGATAAAATTCTAAATGTTTTTGAAGGTTGCATTTATTTCATTAAAAACAGTAACATTGTGGCTATTGAAAATAAATGTTAACTAAAGTTGCATTTTCAACATCATTACTCCATTTTTCAGTGTCTGTCCAAAACAAAGTACTTATTTTTTTTCCACAGAAATTGAAATAAATTACATTTAAAACAAAAAACAACAAATAAATGTAGCATTAGTGAGCAGATGAGATTTATCTTTCAGTGCAACTTTTACCTTTCAAAAACAAATATATATATAAATATTATTCCAATCTTTTGAATGCTGGTGTATATTAAGAAGGTAACACTTTATAATATGATGCCGTTTGTTATCATTAACGTGTTAGTTAACAGAAATATTGTAATTTGTTCACGTTGGCTCACAGTGCAGCTTGTGAATGAACTTGAACTAATATTAATAAATGATGTAGAAGTATAGTTTATTCCTGCTTCATGTTAACTAATGAACCTTATTGTAAAGTGCTACCATTAAAACATAGTAAAAGTTGACAATTATTGCACATATTATGACCCATTTGACAAAAAAAAACAACTGTATTTTATGGTTTTTAATCTTAAAAAGCTGTTCGTGTTCCCTCAGAGAAAAGGCTAAGATAATGACTTTGTTTTATCCTGAAGGAGAGTGATGAAAGCTCTTTCTGGAACGGCGTGGGAGGAAGATGTTTTTGTAACACAGTCAACAAAAGACGTTCCAGCACACAGCCAGCACACTCTGAAACTGCAAAACAGACCATTAGAAACACAGAGGTGGACGCTGGCGAGAATGTGCAGGTCGTGCTAAGGGCTTGCCGTGGTTTTCAGCTTTAGATTTTCGAACATCACAATGGACGCTGTTTGTGTTGGAAGCGGGACTTTCTTGAGGTAACGACAATCATGGGATCGGTGCCTAGCTTGCAGATTTCTCACCTGTGCAAACAGCGTTAGGAAAGGAAGTGGTCTATTCTCAAGTGAGATCCTTGATGAAATATGTTTGCGGTGCCCTCCTTTGATCTAATTTTAATGGGTTATACCAAACCCTATAGAGCTAGCCAGATTCCAGCTCTGAAGATGATCCTGATTCACAGAGAAAGGAATTATGAGCGATCTGAGAAGAGCTACGTCATCTTTTAAATGACCCCCAAAACTCATGCTTTCTACAGTTACACAACTCTTGGTATATAATTCACATATGTTAAGACATGTGAAAGTCATTGCGGTTTGATGCAACAAGAGCCAAGACGGGAAGACTCATTGGAGTAATATTTGGAAGAGGGCTAATTAGAAAAGTGTGTTGCTCTTTCTTACAGGTCTCATCTGCTCTGAGATCAGCCTTCCCTTGAGATCGAATCCTACACCCACTTTTCATATCTACCTTTCTGCCAGAAACCAAAACACAGCTCATAAAAAGCTTTTCTTTGCTGTCGAGTGCAGTTACCTGGCAGATGAAAGGGGTTGGAGAAGCACTAATAATAATGTTTAAAGAAGACCAGAGAAGGTTTATGTATAGTCAGCATTAGCTGCCCTTCTTCCTGCTTTGCGAGGCCTGAGACATGGTAAGAATATTATGGTGACATTTCCCTGACACTGCTGTTTTAATGGCTCCTCCGGGTCCTCAAACATCTTCTAGGCCTAGAGGAGTTTAACAGAACAAGTCTGGATGATCTCCTCAGTGTTTATAAACAGCGTTTTGCAATAGCACTCGTGAAATATTCAAATAAATAGATGCGGTGAGGTTCTTTTGCACACCCCTAAACTCGGTAAACAACAAATAAATCACGATTTAGATTTTTATTGCTTCCTGTGAGTCGTTTTGCTTCTTTTTTTAGGTCAGCTGACATATGCAAGACCTTCCTATACATACAGTTCCCAGCTGAAATGAACACTAGTGTGAGGAAAACACCAACAACCGTGTTCCTTTTCATGCAAATTCTGATTACAGCGGCAGATTATCAATTACTAAAGACTTTTGTTGCACAGTTGAACAATACTAAGACCTCAAAACACTGTAGTTCATGATTTGTAACATTTGCATCATTTAACCAGATCCATATATTTGGCTTTTCTGATGTGGTAAACTTGCTCAGTAGTGCACCCGGTACAACATTGCACCAGTGATATAAATCGCTCTCGTAATAAAAGAGCTCAAAGACTTATAGAAGCATGAAAATGCACTTTTGCTCTTGTTAGCACATTTGGAAATGAGTGTAGGCGATACTTCCTTTGAGCTATACAACATTAAACACAAATTCTTTTTCTGAAACTCTGTGATATGTACAACATCCAATGTGATAAAATGTTTCCAGATTCACATTCATCTGCTTTCAATAAAACTAAATGTGTTTTTTGCGTTACTTACAGGTCATCAGGGGCGGCTCTGAATTGAATTACTCCCTCTCGACACCTTCCCCCCAAGTTTGACAACACAGACGCTACAAATTCTTGCAACGCAACCAAACAGAAACGCGCTGCAAACAGCACGGACCACAAAGGAAACGTTTCAGGAGGACCTCAAAAAGTGACGAACCCATCTAGGAGTAACTCTAGCTAACATAGCATTAAAATAACACAGTTAAGTGTGTGACTCGTCAGATTAGTCTAACAATATCCAAAAAGACCAATGAATCGTAGGATCAGGTGGTAAAATAAACAAAAAAAACATCTCACCTTTTAGTTCAGCGACAAAGTTCCTTTTCGTTTTTTTTTTATAATACTAATGTGTCAAGAAAAAAAATCATAGAAATGATTACAATTGTCCACTCTGGTTAATGCCTCCTGTTCTTGGATGATGAATGACTGGACAGTTCAACTGAAAAACCACTGACCTGTTTAAAATCCATGCTGGGAATCTGAGCTTCTGAATTTCTCGCTTTTAGTCTTTCAGTTTTCTGTGCAGGTCTGAGAACAAGTTTTCTGAATATCTGAATACTTTTTACGCCCTGGGTAAACTTCACAGCAGTTTCTGGTCTGCATCCAGAAAGCAGATTTGTGGTGTGTGATAACATTTAACTAGGAATGCATGTCTCCTAAAACTGTTCCAGGAGCTTTACCCGTAGGTACAGCTGAATTTGGGGTGTATTGGGGAGAAACTCGACATGGCTCTCTTTTATTTATGAAACATTTCTGAATCATTGGCACGCTACAGCTGTTTTTCTGGCTGGTTTCAAACAGATGACTCAACGGCTGGGTTATCTTAAGCTAAACAACAGTTAGTGGAACCAAAACTATGATTAACACAGTGATGTTTCAAAACAATCGTACCGTAAATCAGAACGCAGTATGTGTCATTGTTTACGGACAAAGATGGTAATAAATCCAAATCCAAAGAGTCAGGTGGTGCATAAAATGCATTGGTCAAAAACTAAAATTACATCATTTACTCTTCTCCCTCATGTCATCTGACAATGTCTTCAAAGGGATCCAATGATATTTTGGCCTTTATCTTATATTTAGCCTTTATCAAAAGTTACTTACATTGCTTTTCAAGTGTAGATTTGATTAAATTAAATTTAATAGATTTAATTCAACCATTCACTGGGAATCAAACCCATGACTTCAGTGTTGCTAATGTAATGCTCTGTTGTTTGAGCAACAGAAGTGCATTATACGGACAATACATTTTAAAAAAAACATTGTTTGTGTTTCACTAAAGTAAGTAAGTGAACTTGGTAAGAACCTCTAAAATGGCACCAGCAAAAATCAGTGCAAATAGCACACTAAGCATTCCCACGGACAGTTTCTTTGTTTTATTCCACTTGTTAAACAGCAGGCCATGAACTGGTAGACTGGTTCTGAATCATTTCCCAAGGCCACTACTTCCCAGAAAGCCTTTGGCCCACATCAAAGCAGAAGTGGAAGCAATGATGCCAGCCTTAAAGGACAATTTATGTAATCATTTCTATATTTCTGACTCTTATCTAACCCGCATTTTCTATTTATGTTACCAATATTCAAATGATATTCTGGGACTTTCCAAACTGAAAAAAGATATTTCATTTTTACCTTCTGGTCAGTCTTTTTGTGTTGACAAGTGGTAATTGTTTTCAATTACAATATTATTTACAGGTCCTGATTTATTTTTTTAAATCTCATGGTGAGATGAACCCTTTTCAACAGATAAACATGCCAATTCCTCGAAAACAAATCCAGGAAAGCCCCTTCTCAGAAGTCCAATAATGGTGCACCTGAAGCCAAACGCTCTTGTGCAATACGGCTGTTGTTTGTGAAGCTTTGATACTTTAGCTTCAGCTTATTTGGTGATAAAACAGATAAAAATGAGGCAAGGTGATATAAATATGCAATAATGCATGCACAAGAAATGACTTAAATTGTTGTAGCTGAAGGCTTGTAATGTTCAGAAAGGGCTGCAGATGTTCATGTGCATGCGATTTCACTAAATGTCAGTTTTTCCAAAGTCTGTAAAGCGAAAAAGGGGGGTGCTTGGGTTGGCTATGTCTTCTGCCATCACATCATGAGAAAACACTGGGTGGAAAAGGACCTCGCATGAGTTATATAGTTTAACTCAGCTGATCAGTTCCAGAGCATGTTGCATGACACATGAAAATTAAATGACATACATTTATGGCGTATTTGATGGGTTCTAATGTTTTCGCTGCTAATTTTATCCAGCTTGACCTCAAATATTTCTTCTCTCTATGACAGATGCACATGCTAAACTTCTGACACATGGTCAAACATTATCACTTGAACTATGTGTTCATAGAGGGATATTAAAACAGTCTAAACCATGCAAACAAATAAATACAATCGGTATTTTTGATCAATGCAATTTCTGACAACCCACATAAGACTAACAGCATATTTGATATAAAGAAAAAAAAAGTGACAATATTCAACTATTACAAATTAAAACTTAAGTTGAATGCAGAATGTTCTTTAACTTAAATAAACAGTAAATGACAAAAGCTGGGTTTTCACAAACAGGGCCACAAATTATTAAGTACAATCAACTTAACTGCACAAGTTATTCCAACTAACATTAACTTCATTCCTCCTTAACTTCCTTATAAAAAAGTCTTTAATTTATTTCGAAGAGTTAATGTTACAGCTGGCTTTACTTAATGACCATCACATTTCACAGTGAATACAAAAAGGTGCTTTATATATAAATAAATGTGCAATTAGACTAAACATCCCGTAAAGAAGTCAAACCGTGGGAAAGGATGTTGATTTTCTGGGTCTGTTTAACAATGGTAAAGGATAATAGACAGGAAAGAGAACCACAGAGAGTTGTGACTGTCTGAAGTGCTTATTCAGCAAACTTCACATGTACCAACCCTCTTCTCATCTTTACACTCAGACTAAGCACAAAACAGCAAGCTGGCACAGTGAAAATAAACGGGATGCCTTCTGTTAAACACTCCTTGGTATTGTCTCTTGCACTTCCGTGAACTCTAATTGAACCTAGCAAAGTGATACCAAACAATGGACATCTGGTGATTATCTATTTTGGCAATGTGAATGTGAGAAATTTTGGGGGAAAGACGGAGGATGTGAATGGAAATGTACTGGCCTACTTTATCCAGGCAGTATCCCTCAGTGTGGAAAACATCAGGCCGACAGACCGCAAAAGCATCTCTAACATTTGCACTTCATACAGATCAAGTTGCCTTTTTATGTGATTGACGGGATTATGTTGGATACCAGAAAGTTTAGCAGCTGTTAGAGCAGAGAGATAAAAGATATAACTTACTGACAAACTTTCTTCTATGCTTAGAGAGAAAGAGAGAGAGGAAAAAAACAATGCACAAAACGATTGAATTGTATGAATTACTTACTTGTCAAGGACGAAATACAAGTCAAAGGCGCCCTGACATGATCTCTCCTCCTCCACATCTTCTTGCGCTCTCGCAGATGGAAGCGTGAACAAAAAAAGTCCAAAGAAAAGAACGCAAAAACACATTTTTACTACTGAACGCGACATCGTTACTTATTGCAAAAACACCAATCCTCAAGAGAGCCGACGGCCATTCACATTATCCCCCACAAAGAGCTTTTGCTGAGATCCTGAGGGAAGGATGCACACAAAAG
The DNA here is from genome assembly GCA_032357475.1 of Enteromius thamalakanensis. Lineage (NCBI taxonomy): Eukaryota > Metazoa > Chordata > Actinopteri > Cypriniformes > Cyprinidae > Enteromius > Enteromius thamalakanensis. The sequence goes on from JAUCMT010000063.1 coordinate 635,600, forward strand.
AAGCGGAGTTTTGCGGATGTTGACGCAGCCCTTGCTCACATCAGTCTTAAAACTGTAACTCCACGCGCTTGAGATGAGATGAAACGCGCTATTCCCAAAATGTACTGCACAGAAAGCCGACGTCCAGGAAAAAAAACACACAGGCAAAAAAAGAAACGACGTCCAAAGTGTCCCTTTAGATTTCTTTGTATGAAAAACTAGCCGGTTTGCTGTTTTTTTTTTTTTTGAAGAATTGTTGATGCACGAAATCCACGTGTTAAAGGCCAGATGTGTTTTGTTCAAGCTCTTGATGTCAGATGTTAACGTGCAAAGCAAAGACTGAGTCGTTTGAGAAAAGAGCCCAGGCTCAGAGCTGGCAGAAGAGGAACTGGTGTCATATTTCTACCCTTTCAGAAAAAAAAAATTGGGTCAGTTTCTTCTGCTCCTTGAAGGTTTCCTCCCTTCTTTGGGATATGCAAAATATATGGGTTTTGTGTTTGTGTGCTTGTCTGCTAATGTTGTGGAAGTAAATTTCAAACTAAAATAGAGAAATATTTAGAATTCACTTCAGAATGATCTATATACATCTGTATATCTATATGTATATATATATATATATGTAAAACCATTAAAAAAGCAGAAAAAAATATATTTCGGACACACACGCACATATATATAAAATGTGTCACGATGAGAGCTGAACACTTGTTCCTCACGAACAGGGAGTACTTGAAGGCAGGAATAGAGTGCAAACTATAGACTTTTATTAAACGAACAAAACAAGAAAACAAGGATACAGAACAATGCAGAGTAAGACGATAACATATGTAACGTTAATATCTGACAAAGATACAAGACATGGGGAGGGAATTTATACAAAGACTAATCAAGACAAAGACTGAAGGCAACTGGACAACACAGCTGACAGAGAATTAAACACTAATGACAGGGGCAGGGTTACAAACGATCAGAGCACATGGGGGAACAGAAGGGAAACAAACAAAGAGCACATGAAACAGATATCAAAACATAAACACAGAACACGCCTACAGCATGACATAGCCCCCCCCAAGACATGCCAAAGTTCACCGGTAGCCACGATGGATCTGGAGCTTGGGGCAGCCACGCCCACCAGGGCGGATCTGATGGCAGAGATGCCCACTTGAGCGGAGCAGGCAGCGAAGTTACCCACCAGGGCGGACCAGATGGCGGAGACGTCCACCGGGACAGAGCAGGCGCCGGTGACGTTCTCCTGGGTGGACCTGGGTAGACCACCTCCAAGGCTGAGCAGGATGCGACAGCGCCTTCTTGAGCTGAACAAACAGACTTTGCACCCTTGGGGAACACACAGATAGTGTAGACCAACCAGACACTGACAGAACAAGACCTCCTCGCCGCTTCGATCTTCGGGAAGCGCTCCGGTCTCGCTGCCATGGCACGGATCATCGATGGGGGCTTCCGCGTTCCCGAATGTGCTATGTGTAATGTGTAATTCTCTGCCAGCTGTGTTGTCCAGGTGCCTTCAGTCTTTGTCTTGATTAGTCTTTGTATAAATTCACTCCCCATGTCTTGTATCTTTGTCAGATTTTAACGTTACAAGTGTGTTTAGTCTTGCTCGGCGTAGCTTGTGCATCTTCTTCGTTTTCTTTGTTTTGTTTTCAATAAATGTCTAGTTTGTATCTGATTCCTGCCTTTGTGTCCTCTCTGCTCACGAGGAAGCCTGAGTGCAAGCTTTACGAGCTATCAGCGTGACAAAATGTTTACATATTTTTTTACTTTCATTTGTTTATTATTTTTCTTTACTAGTAATTGTTATGAATTACGGTCCATGACACTATAATTTATTTAAATAGCTGTAAATCATTATTTCTTCTTGTCTGAACTAGTCTGGAAATTTTTTCCATCATGTATCAATGTGCAATCAAAATATTTTACAGTACTTTTCTTTTGTAAACATTTTGTATATATATATATATATACGAAATAGTTACTTAATTCTACAACATTAAATTATTTAGATATTTTTTTCTTAGAAAAATCTGTGTCCATAAATATTGCGCCAAATCTAGCGAAAAGTATCTGTGCTCTTTCTGAGAAAATATTCTAATCTAAAAAGTTCTTACACTAAGAGTTATTGTGTAGAACGTCAACTCTTGTAATAATTTATCACTGATCTCACATTGGTTTATTTAAAGCTCTTTTAATCACGTTTTCATTAGTGTCTAATGCCAGCAAGTGGAGTTTGGGAAAAATAAAATTAAACTGTCAATTTTGTTACACTATTGTCAGCATTGTTACTCTTAACAGAGTTGACGGTAACAGACACCAAATGTACCCGCAATTATAGAATCACACACACACACACACACACATACACACACACACACATATGTATATATATATATACTGTATACATGTTAAGTATTGTTATTTATTTTATTTGCTTTCTCCTTTTCTTATTTGTTATTTCAGCAGATCACATCATTACCAGTAAGAGAGAGGTTTTTCTTGTGTGTTGTGAGTGAGTTATTGAATCAGTCAAACTGATTAGTTCACAGCTCTCACAACTCTAGAGTCGTAAACCTTTGGCAAATTCAAGAAGCCCCACGTTCGTTAGTTTGAACTTTTACCCGGTTATAAAAACAATAGAAATATGGTAAATTAAGCATTTCAACTACATAATATTGAAATGTTGAAAACAAGACTCTGTAAATTCAAAAGACTACACTGTAATCTCTATTTAATGAGTGTACATGGGCTGTACACCTTTATCGTGGTCCATTATATTAAATGAGTGTAATCCCTATGTCTTCATGAAGAGGGGCATGCTTCTTCAGAAGATCAACCAATGAAAGACTCAAATTCCATTCGCTCATGCTGCAGTCAGTCTTTGGCACCACACGCGCTGAAAACATTGATTTATTCACTTAAAAGATTCATTAATAAAACACTTAACTCGACAAAGTCAAATAAAACCGAAATACTGAGACAGAGGTAATATCCTACGAATAGAAATAAGTAATACTAAATAGTTAATTTGTCCTGAACTACATTTACATTGGCAAAATATTACCACTGGATTCTCAAACTATTCAAGAAATTAATTTATGAATTAATCTGAATTAAGACTGAATGACTAATTCATATATGAATTTATTCAATAATCCTAGTGTCATAATTCCTAAAGAAAAGCAGCTTAGAAGGGTGATTGCCAATATTTTATTTAGGCAGGTTAGATATTAACATGGAGGTAGAGTGGGGGAAAAGCCCTCCTTAAAGGTGCTGCATTTTCTTCTAAAGCCAAAAAATAACATAGTATGTTTGTAGATATTTAGGAAAAAAGTTATGTTTACACAACTGTTTCTCTGAAAAATAATGTTTCTGGCCGTTTCAGACAGATTCCAGGCCAGAATTGCAGTACACATTTCAGCCACTAGCGGGCAATGTAACATGCTGCACCTTTAACCTTTAATTTTTTTAAATTTAGAAAATAGGCTCATTCTACAACTTCAAACTTGAGTTTTACAGTTTTTTTATGCATTCAGTCGATCTCTGGGTCTGGAGATAGCAATTTTAGATGTAGCTTAGCATAGATCATTGGATCTTATTAGACCGTTAGCCTCACGCTCAAAACTGAACAAAGAGTTTCTTTATTTTTTTCTATTTAAAACTTGACTCTTCTATAGTTACATCTTGTACTAAGACTGACGGAAAATGAAAAGTTGTGATTTTCTAGGCTAATAGGAACTATACTCTCAAGCCGGTGTGGCTGCAGCAATGATATTATGTAGCGCATAAAAGTAGTCCCCAGCATTTTCAGGCCCTGCGTAATAACATTGCGCCTGCTGTAGCCGTGGTACAGAAGCAAAGTTCCTTGATTATTACACCAGAATGAGAGTAGTTCCTAGTTATATCACAGCTTTTCATTTTTTGTTTGACTTTGTACACATAACTAGAAGAGCCAAGTTTTAAATAAGAAAAATATGGAAACTCTTTGGTCATTTTTAAGCTTGATGCTAACGGTCTAATCTGATTAGAGTGGCTAAGGCTAAGACCCGGAGATCAAAGGAATGGATTCTAAAAGAGTAAAACTGAGGAATGAGAAAATAGACCATTTTTTTAAAGTGGTGTGTTCTTAGAGGATTGTGCCATTTTTTTCTCTGTAAAAAAAGTTTAATGTGTCCCTAAAAATTAATATAGTTTAAAACTATTGTTAATATAGTATAAAAACTGGAGTTGATTTTTAACAAAAAAATGATTTGTACTTAGGAGGGCCCCTAAACCAACAAAGCAATTTGATTTGTTTACTTTTACAGCAAAATCAGAGTACAGGCAGCTTTAGCTTAATATAATCAATAACTATAAATTTGAAAATTACAGTAACCTATTTGAAACATTTTGTTGGCTAGCTAACTACTGATTTTAACTTTTAAATATTAAATTAAAATATTCTTATTCAACCAATCAGTTATAGTACAGTTGATGGAAAATATTGATGTTCAGGACAGAGTAAATACAGTCAATGCTCAGTGATGATGGGGGTGTTTTACCCGACTGACTATAAAAACAATTATTTTAAAAATAATACAAATAAACAAAAAGAAAAACATGGTTATTATAGTTTAACCATGGGAACCAGAAATTAACTGGAGTTTATGGTATTTGAAGTAAAACTGTGGTAATGGCAATCAATATGCCAAACATGTTTAATTTTCATAACGGAGAGCATTGCATTTCTAACCATCTAAAGCAGCATGACTGTCCTTAAAACACACCTAACCTATAAAGAGGAGCAGCAGTGAAGCACTGTTTGGCAGTCTATTTTCACGCTCACCTGATTTTGCCAAGTCCAAGATGTCCCTGGGTCAACATTGTTATTAGCCAATCAGATTTGAAGAAACAGTTTATAGTTTTTGTGAGTTTAGTCTATCAATCAGTGTTTGGTGCTTGTACATCAGTGTCAGTCATCTATCACTTCCTCTGGTTTTAGGCATTACTCGTGGGTAAGGGTAGGTTTAGGTGTAGAGATATGCTCAGGACTATATTTTTGCATTAAAATGTTGTTCCAGGGTCAACAAAATCTGTTGTATACAGGTGCTGCATATGTGTTATAGTAGTATGTCAGTGGACAGCAGCTTGCTCTGGCCAACAGTTAAAGAAGATGTGCTGCCATCTTCTGGTTCTTTGCTATTAATATCTGAAAGAATAAAATGTGTAGTAAATAGTTTTGTACTGACCTCTTTTTACTTAGCAAATATGAGCATTGTTTTTTGCTGTGTTGGTGAGTGTGTTTATGTTGTAACTGAGATTGCAATCGGATAAGTAAATAGAAGTAAGTAATCTGCTCAAAAATAATCTGGAAAAATCACAATTGGCTTTCAGATACGTAAGCATGTCTGGTTTATGTTTGTTAAACCCGTTTTACTTCAGTTGAAAGGAATTTTCAATGTAATCTATAAAACGCATTACAATTTTTTATTATCATTTGGTTGCAGTTTAACTACAAAGTTGCTTCCCCCCCCAGTTATACTGAAAGAGATTCTAGTGTATGAGTTTGTTAATATGAATGTGTAGAGAGCATAATTAAATATTAATCTGTAGAAAGAAAACTAGTTCACCAACACATATGTTCAAGAACAGGCCAGGAACATTTACTGCATTCTCCTCCACTTTAGAGAACGCATGCTTTGGGTTAGAAATAATACACAGAAAAGCAAAGCAATAGAAAAGGTGCTTTCTACACAGATTATGACAGCATATTCACAACACGTTGTCTTTCTAAATAACCCATTTGCAATATCATATGGCTTTCAGACCACGCCCACAAGAACAATTTTAGTTTTGGCCAGAAAAATGCTTGTTGAGGATGCTCTTTGCTGTGTCGAGGGCGGCATCGGCGGGTACGGGGATATGAGGAGCGATGCCAGCACCTTCCCAGGAAGGGCCCTGAGCAGTGTCTGAATGGCTGACGGGAACAGACAGAAAGATGTCGCTTTCGCCAACATTGAAGGTCTCTGGGGGGTGACAGCCTCCATGGGTTGTCTCACCAATAATCATTGCACGTCCCAGCCTCTTCATGATAAAAACAAACTCCTCTGCGGCACCAGCGGTCGCAGCACTAGTGAGGACTATCACACTCTTTTTGCTGCCGTATCTCCTGCCTGTACAGAGTAGAAACACACTGTTAGTCACTTATTTCTAGTGTGTCAGTAGGAAATATCTTTCCAAATATTCATTTTGAGGACGAACTGTGTCTCTGATACGCTTCAAGAAAGCTACCAGCAAAGCTACATTAGTGTTTGTGTAAAAATGCTGTAAAATGAGGATGCTGTGAAAAATAGATTTTCTTTATCAATTAGCTTCTATTTAACTAACAACATTTGCTGTGAGCATCCTCTGCGTTTAAAGCAGTTTTTGTTCACTGTGCAGTTTCCAGGAGCTTTGCAGGTATCTTTCCGGAAGCGTCTCTGACACACAGTTCTTCTGGATTGAGTCTGTCTCTGTTTGTTGTGTTCCTTCATGGCATTCCAGTCAGACTGATGATGATCAGATCAGATCTCAGACATCTTACTGGATTATTACAATTAAAGGAACATGCCACTTTTTTTAAAATAGAAAAATCTTGGGGTCTGGCAGTAGCACTTTTAAACGTAGCTTAGCATAGACCATTGAATCTGATTAGACCGTTAGCATCACACTTAAAATGACTAAAGAGTTTCAATATTTTTTCTATTTAAACCTTTTCCAAAAATATTTCCATCAGTCTTCGAACAAGATGTAAATATAGAAAAAGTAAAGTTTTATATACAACAATATGGAAACAGTTTTGAGCGTGATGCTAATGGTCTAATCTGATTCAATGATCTATGCTAAGCTACAGCTAAAAATGTTATCGCCAGACCCGGAGATTGACTGGATCCAAACCCGGCAAAACTCAACTCATTAACTCTAGGGGACTTAGAATTATTATTATTATTTTTTTAAGTGGCGTGTTCCTTTAATGGCACAATAAATGTTTGGAAACGTAAACTAATATATGTCCTACTGACACACTACAGCCAAAGATAAAAATAACTGACTTCTTCTGAACTATTCTTTAGCTGGTGAATATACTAGTGTTCTAATCAGTTTGACCATCAAATATATGAAAAATAGGACACTGCACTTTTGGGCATAGATCAAACTAAAGTAAAATGCTAAACATGTAAGTAACAGTAGTGACCAACTGAATGTACCTGTAAGGTGTGTAAGGGTCAGAAGATCTCTTGTGGTGTTGGAGAGTCTGTCGTAAATGTGGTCTAATGCAATCTGCTTGTCCTCCTCAAAGAAGTAAGAGCAAAAGCCAGCAATGGAGGCGGTGGACCCACCAATATTGTTCCTTTAAATATAGAAGATCATATCACATTATAGAGTAAAACTGTTGGAATATTTGCTTATTAGAGCGACATACACATAACCAAATGAATAATTACCTTAAATCAATGATCAGCATGTCAGTGTCAACCACTTTATTCCAGACGTGCTCCGCAATGATCTGAGCAACATGTTCGAAATCTCCAAACATGTCAAAGCGAAGGTAGCCCACGTTGTTTTCAAAAACTTCAGTGTGGAATGAAACTTTGATGAGCTCGACGAACATCTCAGGTGAGAGATTCTGGAAATTCAATAAAGTTTTATTCGGAATTTTGCTTCGACAACCGAAAAATAAAAAATAAATCAGCATATGCTGGTAAGGTATGTTTTGAAGCTGGGATGCTGGTTTATGCTGGTCCTTTGCTGTTTTATGCTGGTCCTTTGCTGGTTTATGCTGGTTTAAACTGGTCCTTTGCTGGACCAGCATAAACCAGCAAAGGACCAACTTAAACCAGCATAAACCAACAAAAGATCAGCCAAACCAGCAAAGGACCAACTTAAACCACAAAACATACCTATCCAACATATGCTTTTTTTTTCAGCAGGGCAAGGTATCGTTATATATATGTTGTGTGTAAGACTTACATTTGGAGGAAGCGTGGGGATGTTGCTGGTGGCCTTCAGACACTTGTCTCCTGACAGTTTAAGGAGATCAGCAGAGAGCTTAGCTTCCAGTTCTTTCTTTGTGGAGATCAGGTGGTATTCCCCACCAGCCGCGATGGCTCCTAGCTTCTCAGCAACATCGTCGCCGATGCTCGGAAACGCATAGTTGTCTGTGACCAGTGAGGCTGCTGCCTGAAGCAACTCTGGGATTTTAGCACGGAGTTTAATGATTGCAATGGCAGAATCAAGGGAATCTTCTGCAGCAACTTCAACATCTGGAGCCACTCCGTTGACCTCCCAGCTCTTGCCAGTGATGGGGTTAATAGACTTAGCAACCGGCACCGTCACATAGAAGTCGGTATCACCCACCTTGATTTTGTTAATTTTTATGCTTCCCCCAGCCGTGTTCTCCCCAACGACGGTGGCCCTTTTAAGGTTTTTAAGGCAATATGCAACATCCTCTGCAATCCCGCGAGTATTCTTGCTTGTCAGAATGATTAAGGGTTTGGAGGTGCCATACCTCTTTCCTAACAGCGCCGGCATGGACCACAGCTCTATGGTGACATCGGAGGTGCGATCGTACACAGAATCAATGTGTATAAGAGGCTCAGGATCTGTGTAGTAGGACACGATGTACGGGATTCCAGACAGCTCACCAGTCACTGCGCTCCGCAGGTCAAGAATCATGGCGGACGTTGGGAGGATTTTGTCCCAGATGTACTCCAGTAAAATAGGCCCAACTTTCTGAGCCATCTCCTCTCCGATGATGTGCTGGATCCTCAGGTAGCCAATGTTTCCATCCAGGACCTCGACTTTGACCGTGCCTTTGATCATTTCAGCCAGCTGCTCTGCTGGGATGTCAGGCATAGCTGGGTGTTTTACAGGCACGAAACCTGGCTCGTATGTGACTTTCACTCTGGAGTCAAAAACAGTTTGTTTGACCCCATCAGTCAGAACGCTGGCAAGAGATGCAGGATCTGAAATGCTGAGGATCTCTGTGTTACTGCTCGCACCATCGATTGCCTCTTCCATGCCGGACAGTTTTTCTGGTGAGCAGTAGTTGTCCATCAGAATTTTCGCCATGTCTCCGATAAGTGTTGGAGAGAAATCACAACGAGCCACATTGCTGAAGACCAGCAGCAATGCAAGCAGAAGCATAGCTTGAGCCATTGTGTTCTGATCTGGAATCGCTGCTAATATCGGGCAGCTGAACCTCCTTCTCTGAGGAGGTTTGTCAACTGAGTCTGCTTCGACCGTCAGGTTTCTGTTAACACACGCATAAGAAGCTTTTCCTCACAATAAAACCTTAATCTCATTAGCCAAAGTTCTTCAGTTAGACAATAACAAGCTAATTATGTATGTTGCATACACTACCAGTCAAGAGTTTTTTTTAATAATAAGATTTATAATGTTTTTTAAAGAATTCTCTTCTGCTCACCAACCCTGCATTTGATCCAAAAATACAGCAACAGCATTAATATAGTGAAATATTTTTACTATTTAAAATAACAGCATAATACAATGATTTCTGAAGCATCACATAATACTGAAGACAGGAGTATTAATTCTAAATCAGCTTTTACAGGATAAAACTATATTTTTAAATATATTCAAATAGAAAGCACTCATTTTAAATAAATAAAAAATAAATTATAATAAAATAAATATTTCACAATATTACCGCCTTAGCTGTATTTTGGGTCAAATAAATTCGAGTCTTTAAAAAACATTAAAAGTTCTATCGTCCAAAAATTTTTGACTGGCGATGTACAAAGTGTAAACGTCTGGCGCTTATATTTAGGCATTTTTTTGGACTTTGATAAATGACTGGTATTTCCTGTTTAGTAGTTTTTCAGTAGTTACAGCAGAAAAAGCTATGTAAAAAAAAATGTACTTATCTCTTGTATTTTATTTTATTTAATTTTATTATCATGTCTATTTGTTACATCAGTTGGATTATGCAAACAAGCACAGGACATTTCTCATTTTTAAAAAATAATTATTGCTAAGCAATTATATAAACATGTCAGACATAACTTTTAAAACATTGATTTCTGTTTTTCATTTTATTTGGATTATTTGATAAATTTCTCATAATGAGGCCTCTAGTACTACTTCCCTGACTTTTTCTTTTGGTGCTTTGCGCTAATAATTTTCTGGGCAACACTGAGTGCGTCACTTGACTGAGCTGCTATATGTGGTTCAACACCAGACACGCTCCATGCTTTTCCAGTGACCGCGCTCAAAACGACTCGGTTGGGAATGGAAGCATATAGGATGCTGTTCCCAATTTGGTACGTTCCACTTGAGAGGGCACCTCCGATAGTGGGCTCTCCAATAACCGTGGCCCTTTTCAGGTCTTTCATTGTTCTGGTGAAGGCTTCAGCGGCTGATCCAGTGATGTGACTTGTCAGGATATAGATGTCTTTCTGAGAGCCGTACCTTTTTCCTAGCACTTCAGGAAGGGTCATAACCTTTGTTGCATTTCTTCTGGAGGGAGCAAATATAGTGTAAAGGTGTTTCAAGGGTTGTGCGTCAAAGAAATAGGTGCAAAGTAGTGGAATAGCAGTGGAAAAGCCGCCTGTGTTATATCTCAGATCGATTATGAGCATGTCTGTGTTCACCAGCTTGTTCCACACAACTCTGACGAGCTGGTGACCAATTGCTTGCACTACCTTTATGTCTTCCATCATGTCGAATCGCAGATAGCCAATATTTCCAGGCAGTAGCTCTGCATTGAACAGGGCATCAATGATGAACCCTGCCTCTTCAGGAGAAGGGATTTTGGGAACATTGTGAAGGGATTCCGGTTCAATTTCACAGTTAAAAATGTGCAGTCTGTGATCCCCCGAGGTCTCTTGGAGATCCGCTGTTAGTTGAGATGCAAGAGATTCATAGTCGACCACTGCACGATAAAGTCCTTCGGTTAGTTTGGACCGTAACAGTCTACTCGCTTTAGCTGCAACCTCTGCTCCAGTGTAATGTTTTTCCAAGAGCTCTCCAACTTCTTGCACCAAAGCTGGAATATTTTCGTGAAACGCAATGATTTCTTGAGCTCGCTCGACTGCGTCTTCTGCAAGCACGATGGCATCCGGAATGACTCCGCCTCCAAGCCAGCATTCCCCGTGGATATCGATGAAATTTACGATAGGGACGGTGATGCCGAGGCTTGTTTCTTCGACTGGAAAAGTCCTGGAGTGAAGGAGTGTTCCGGAAGTGATTTCGCCTACAACAGTGCCTCGGTGCAAGGACTGCATCAGGTACGCAAACTCCTCTCCAGCTTCAGCGGTGCTGTAGCTCGTTAAAACATAAACGCCCTTTCTGGAGCCATAGGAAGGCCCAGTGATGTTACCGAGGGTGTGAAAATCAACGGTCATGTTCTGAATGCTGTCGTAGATTGAAAAGAGGTGTGTATTTGATGAGGCGGCGAACACGTAGGAAAGCAGAACAGGCAAGGCCTCGGTGGATCCGCCGGTGTTATACCGTAGGTCGATAATCAGGTTTACAGTGTCTTTGACCGGTTGCCAGATCTCCTCTTTGATTCGATCCTCTAGTTCTATCAAAACTGTAGGTGTCGGAAACCTGTCAAAACGCAGATATCCAGTGTTTCCAGATAGAATTTCCAACTTGAAGAATGCATCGCTAAGATTACCAAAAGACTTTTGTTCTTGTGCCTTGTCAGGCAATTCTTGCAAAGTCTTGATATTTAAACGAGGGTCTTCAAAGACAGACTGCAGCTCGTAATTCAGCTTCGTTGCCAAATCCTCTTCAGAAATCACTGTGGCAAAATCAGTTTTAGCAAGGTGGTTGAGCAAAGCTGGGACTTTATCTTTGAATGGATAAAATCGTTTAATGATATCTGACACTCTTTGAACCGCTTTCAGGATTGATATCCTTATGGTGATGAGGGATTTGGCTTTGGAGATCCCTTCCTTTGGGTTAATGTTAACAGATGGAGATACCCCGGTCACCTCCCAACTCTGTCCCGTGATGGGGTTCACGGATCTAGCAACAGGGACCGTGATATAAAACCCAGAATCGCCAACCCTTAACTTATCAACCTTAACCGACCCACCAGCCGACCTTTCTCCAACAATAATGGCTCTTTTTAGATATTTTAAGATGTAGGCTACAGCTTCTGCTGCACCAGTAGTGCGCTTGCTGATTAAAACTATCAACTCTTTACTTTTCCCATATCGTTCACCCAGAAAATTTGGCATCGTCCATAACTGCTTAGTAGTGTTGGTGGGTCGTTCATAGATTGTGTCTATTTGCAAAAGTGGCTCAGAGTCAGAAAAGTACGAAATAATGTACGGCACGCCGGAGATCTCTCCAGCAGTGCTAAAACGAAGATCAAAGATCATTGCAGATGTATGGGCGACCTTCTTCCAGATGTTGTCGTGAAGGAGGCGTCCCAGTTTTGCCGCAGTCTCCTGACCGATAATGCGGTCAATCCTCAAGTAACCAATGTTGTTATCCATCAGCTCCAGTTTAACAGTATTCCTGATTAGCCGTATCAGCTGTTCCGTGGGCAGCGACTGGAGTGCGGGTGGCGTGATCGGAGTATAATTAGGCTCGTAAGACACGGTCAGTCTGGGGTCATTGAGTGCACCTTGAACGCCGGTGCTCAGTACAGCTGCCAGGGTTTTCCGATCAGAGATGTGTAGGATTTCTCCGCTGCTTATGGCTTGTTGGATCGCCTCCTGCATGCCAACTAGATTCTCTGGGAAGCAGTAGTTTTCGAGCAGAATTTTAGCCATGTCCAGGACAAGCGCAGGCTGAAACGATGCATTGATGAGCAGGACCTGGCAAGCGACTATGACCAGGGCAAAAAGTTTTACAGTCCTTGCCATCTTTTGGAGAAGAGGTCCTTTGTTAAACGGGACTCTGTTTTCTCTACTAGGTTTCTGACAACAGCAGCTGCATAAGAGGCTTTTGCTCTGAATAAACCTTTAATCGCATTATCAGAAGTGCATCAGCAATGCAATCACAGATAAAAATCAATAATTGAAAATGTCGGAGAGGATATCAAATCTCTGACTTTGGTTCACACCCAAATCTCACATACTTAATACTGTATGTCTATATAACATAAACATGACCCTGGACCACAAAACCAGTCTTAAGTCGCTGAAGTATATTTGTAGCAATAGCCAAAAATACATTGTATGGGTCAAAACATTTTGAAATCCTTCCACAAAGATATTTTGTCAATTTCTTACTGTAAACATATTAAAACTTCATTTTTGATTAGTAATATGCATTGATAAGATCTTCATTTGGACATCTTTAAATATGATTTTCTCAGCATTTACATTTTTCTGTACCCTCAGAATCCAGATTTTCATATAATTGTATCTCGGTCAAATATTGCCCTATCCTAACAAATCATACATCAATGGGAAGCTTATTTATTCAGCTTTCAGGGCATGTATACATCTATATTTTGGAAAATTAACACTTATGTGTTAGGTCACAAATGTCTTTTATTGTTTTATCTACACAATGAAAGGCACTAGTTTGCTTGCCTAGTTGGAGACACTTTATTGTCTGATTATGGTCAGTTTGATTGCACAAATAATACTTAAAATGAGCTAAGCTGGACAATGACGTCTCTGAATGCAATAATGAAATGTCTTTAACTGAAAAGTTAAAGTGTTTAAGTGTTTACATTACAATAACATTTAATTGTAAACATTTGTTAAAACTTATGTTTCATACATATTTGTAATAACATGAGGGTGATGACTGACGACAGATAACAAATGAATTTTAATTTTTGTGTGAAAGCAAATCATAAGACAAAACGCTTAAGGGCTGTATATTGATTGGAAAGACTGGAAAGTCTCAATGTTTTAAACATTTTAAGCAATGAATCATTTTTTTCCGCAGCCCTGTCATCACTGAAAGAGGAAAATAAGGTCAAGCTTTGAAAGGTAACGTCTGGGTCAGGCTAATGACTTTATTTCACAGGCAAACACTTTAATCAACACTAAGGTGCACTCGGCTGGCCTCATTACGTGAGACCGTATCACAGATTGCTTACCTTGATCATTTGGTGCTGTAACTGTAATGGATTTGATTGTATAATATTTAATGCATTGCTATTTTTCTGAAATAAGATCATTTATTCAGAGTTTGGCAAAAACCGTGCATTATTCAAAGGCAGAACAGTCATTGTTGTTTTTAACAATCTGCTTATAGATTTTCTCCCTCCTTTCTTTTCTAGCATTAGTGTGAGTTTAGAGGCCCTGGTCACTTTTACAGGATCAAATTATATAACTCCACATTCACTCAACACTAATTGGTGCTGCACTGTTAATCTTACTTTATCTTTTAATGCTGGGAGCCTTATGCAATTCTATCTGCTGATTCCATGTGGCCAATCAGGGATTGACATTTTCTATTTTTAAGATGGCCGGGGTTTTGTCCAGTGCATCTGATGCGATAAAATATTTTTAAGATGAAGATAGAAACTGTTATAGCTGTCTCTGAGTCGGATGATTTGGCTGTTTTTCTTTTAAAGCAAATGGACAAAACAAGAATTTACCAGAAGTGTCAAATATGATTTTGTTTATTGTTTGAGGATCATGCAACTTAGCAATATATGAATGTCACAAACATAGTATACATTAGTCGGCACTAAATAAAAAAGCTCCACCAGCCGAGAGCGCTCACACACATCACAGTGAGCCGGCCTACACTAAACAGAGCCCAAACTGAATTGGCTTTCATGCATTTTGTTGATAATAAAATACAACACAATTTACAAAATAATAAAATAATAGTTTGCATGTAAATATATGTGCTAGAAATGCATATGCAAAAACAATGGATTATATACACTTTTCTTTTTGGAAATAAAGAAATAAATTAATAATTGAAAAAAAGATAGTCTTTTGGAAAATGTATGTGAGCACAATAAGTACAGGAAGAGCGAATATATTAATAAGTTATACTCATTGGAGTCACTAGGGGCAGTGTTTTAGTGATCAGTGTTTTCAATCCTGAATAGAGAGAATTTAAATTATACAAGCATTTCCCTAAATATTTTTGACCCACAATAGGCCAGTTTAGGGGCATATTTCTGGCAAACTTCTCATTATGAACAATCCATGTTATTTTCATAAATACTCACAGTTTTGTTGTTTTTTCATCTGCTCACATACACAATTTGTTAACACCTGACAATCAAACACCAGAAGCACACACCACATCTGCAAAACCACACAGTCATTCTCGAAGTGCTTTATTTCGCAGGAGATCTAAGGCTTTTTGCAATTTGTGTGTGCAATTTTTAGATTTGGGTTCTGAAAAAAATAAATACTTTATTAGATTAAAGTTTATCAAATGACCCTTTTTAAAATGCTTGGGAACTGTTCTCATAGATGTGGAAATGAAATAAACCCTGTATATATACTACCTTCACAGCAACTTTCCTGAGCAGGTTTGATCTTTTAAGCATATTTATAGCAGTCTACCTGAACTTATGGCACAAGCATTTAGAGCCGTTGCTCTGTCGCCCTCTTGAGGTTTCTTGTAATAATTATAATATGCATGTATTAAAGCTGCTTTGCAATGATATGCATCATGAAAAGCGCTATACAAATACATTTGAATTGAACTTGAAAACAAGTTTTGAGTAAAGATTTAAATTCTGAAATATAGTGAGTATGGTAGAGAATCCCAAAGTTTGGTGCAGTAACACTAAATGATCTGCCCACTATTGAAGAGAGGCGGAGGGATGTAGTGAGCGGGTCGGGGTGTAGGGGACAAGCATGGTGCAAAGATAAGAGGGAGCTAAGCCATTTAAGGATTTTAAAACAAGGAGGAAAATTTTTTATTGAATACAGTAGGTGACTGGGAGCCACTGGAGATCATAAAAGATTGGGGTTATACGAGCAGAACGTTTGGGATGAGTGAGTATTCTAGCCACAGAGTTTTGTATGTCGTGTAATCTGGAGATGGAGCTAGCAGGTAGACCAATGAAAAGGGCTTTACAGAAATCAATGCGTGCTGAGACGAGTGCATGGATGAGAGTTTCAGCATCTTTGGTACTGATGAAGGGATGCAGTTGGGCAATTTGGTTTGGTGTGTTTCTGCTGTTTGAGTCTCAGCTATTAGAAACCGTGAGGATTTAGTGTACAAGCAGCTGAAAGGACTGTAATTCAAGTGATGAAGGATTTTAACAGTAATCAGAGCCGAGCGCTACTGTAAGCTTAAATTAAAATAGTCAAGCTGAAAACATTCTTTAGAAATTTAGAAAAGTGATCAAATGCAGTCAGTTTCAAAGTAACTGAAATAGCACACTGTTTATTACATTTTAAAGGATCACTTCCTCACTCTCCAGTAGCTCCAAACCTGTAAGAATTTCTTTGTTCCGCCGAACATGAAGGAAGATACTTTGAAGACAGTTTGTCACCAGGCTGTTTTGGGTCACTATTGTATAGAAGCCTGCCACTGAATAAATAAAAAAAAAGGTTATTGCGATGACTCCAACCTGTCCTCCAACTAATACCTCCCTATAGGTCATTTGTACAATAGCGCTGAAATACGACACATCAGAGCATATACTACAATTGCGCCTCTATCAGCAACAGGACATTAGCATTTTAATATTTTGTACTATTTTATCTCCCATGTGACTCAGATTGTAGAGAGATGCGTTATGTGACGAGATGTGATCCTGAGACCCTGTAATCATAGTTTTGCAGGTTTAGGGGTGGTTAGTGTGGTCATTTGTACAAATCACACACGGTAAAATATGTTTTAACTACCGTAAGATTGGTGTAAAAACTACACACTGTATTTAAAAACAAAATATTTTCTCAGAGTTGCAATTCTGAGAACAGATCAGTCTTTTTCCGCTCACAATCAATAACTCAGAACTGCGACTTCCGATTTCCCAATTCTGACATGATAGCTTCCGTACTATTGACTTCCATTGTGGAAACACTGTGAATGGTGACCAGAACAGCCTAACTTTCTTCAAAATACCTTCAACAAGAAATTAATACAGGTTTCGACTCGAGGGTGAGTTAATATGACAGACTTTTTGGGTGAACTATCCCTTTAAATAATCTGTAATGTTTTATACCAACCCAGTCTCATAAAATTGTACCCTGGCTACGTTGGTCCAAAGCGCAAAACGTAGCGGTGTTACAATAATGGCCCTTAAATTGTAT
>JAUCMT010000063.1:663806-685238 GCA_032357475.1 Enteromius thamalakanensis
CCTTGAAAATAATTGCACACCTCAGAACGTTCGTCAGCCAATCAGATTCAAGCATTCAACGGCCCCGTAGTATAAGCCTATATAACACACACACACACACACACACACAATGTATGTATTTTGAAAATATTTACATGTGTGCACATACATATTTTGATATAAAAATATTTAATAAATAAACTTTACATATATTTTTACAAATATATACATGCATGTTCGTGTAATTATATACACAAAATAAATACAGCACACACACACACACATATATTATGTAAACAAAATACTTTGATTTTGGATGCGATTAATCGCACTATTTTTTATAAATTTAAAAAAAATCACTTTTAATAATTAATAATTGGATGGATGGAGTATATCACTCTTTCTGTAGAAAAGAAACACTTATTTATATGATTTTTAATGGCTAATGGATCTGTTTAATAACACATAGCTCTGGTATGTTTTCTTTTGAAAGTCTGTCGATCAGAAGTCTGTACTCTGTAGTGTATAACATCTAGTCAAAGAGGAGGCCAAGCACTACTCCCTCCTGGTTTGTTGATCCATAAATCGACTAAAGGAGAGTGTGATGGTCATGGGCCGCTGTTTTCTGTCCTCACCGTTATCAATCAGTTCAAGGGCTCCTGAACAGGAGGGCCATTTTCCCCATCATCACTCGCTCAGCAAGACCATTACACTCCACATTAATGCAGGGAATGTAATGCCTCTTCTCTGCACCTCACTTTCATTCTCCATAAATCAGCCTCACTCACTGCCAAAACTGTGAAGTGATTTTCCTTTTTTCCCCTCTTCTGTTCCCTTTTGACCTGTGTTTGTTAGTGTAACAATGCGAGAGCAGCATAACCTCACAGGTCAGATCAAACTGTGTTAGTAAAGTAAACGAGATGCTAGCTTTTTGGTATTTATTTGATTTTTAAACTAATTATTCCTACAAGTGAATAAATATGTGTGTACTAAAAAAATACTTAACATAAACTTAATATGATGCATATTTGTCAGTCACACATAAAATGGATATTTTTTCAGTAATGATTATAATAAACAGAATATGTTCTAAGTACACAGTATGCAGGTTTATATATTTATCGGTCCAGCTCATTTCACTCTCATACATTATTATTAACTGATTGTTGCTAGTTTTTCAGCTTTTTAACTGAATGAATTTGAATTGTTTCTCATTGGATTAATCCTATTTCTTAACAATTTTAAAATATGATTGAACCTTACATCAAATAGATGCAATATGAATCTGAAGTCATATAGATGCAATTAAAAAATTAAAAAAATCAGGACTAGTCTTGTCATTAAAAATGTTCACATGGCTACATCAGAGGAAACTTTGTCTCTGTGGTCGTGTGAAGTGCTGTGAGTCTGAACACAGCATTGATCTGAGCTTTGAACTTTGGACAGCTGTCAGTCTTCATTAGTTCTGCTCTAATACAGCTGCCCTGAACCTCATCTAGATCACTCCAGCACTGTCTGAGTACATCATTTCAGTATTTTCAAGCATAAAGATTGCTAAATGACAACAAATCCTACTTTCTTTTTTTTTTAAACACAGAAACCTAGAACAGTTTCAGAATGGATTTGTAAAGTGTATTTAAAAATTGATGCATTTTATTTGATTATGTTTTTATTTCAATTATTTTTTATTAAACATCTGCCATCAACATACTTTGCTGTTTTACATTAAAAAATATTCTGTTCACATTTGATCTTGATACAAAGTTAAAGGTTTTATATTAGACTTCAGATTTTAAAATAAAGTTGCCATGCACTGAATTTTTAAACTTTAGTGAGTGTTTTAATTTATATCAAGAAACATGATAGCGTTTTTGCTCAATTTGGTCATTGTAAAACATTATGGAAGAAAACCAAATCTTTAACTGAATTTATCTAATCACACCAGTCCTCAACAACAATTACCACAATATCTTGTTTTACCTGAATTATTTCACTGTTATCCTGCGGTATGTGCTATTGCCACAGGCATTTGCTGATTTCCAAGAATTATTGTGTGACCCTTGGATGAACCCTCAGCATCGAATCATTGAAGAATATGAGCCTCGAGCGGCGAGTGCTGCGTTTGTCATTAGGCTGAGGGGTGCCTCACTGATTCATGCACTTATACTGTATGTTCCTGCTCCCAGGTGACAAGAAAACATTCAATGCTCAATCTCCAGAAAAAAAATACACACTTCCCAGTAGCTGATCTCTTAATCATAGACACACTGTAAAATATCAGGAAGGGATATTCACTGATTTAACAGTTAATCTGATTCAGGCCACAATCTATAGGCAATTCTAGGCCAATAAAAAAGGTTTATATCTAAAGAATAGTAGACTATGTTTGTGACTTCTGGAATAATAGAACTACAGGACACTTGAGGAGGAACATTGTTTTGCTGACACAGACGACATTAAAACTTTCCAAATAACAAAAGACAGATATCTCAAAAAGATGTCTTATTTAAAAGTGTCTTACACTGTTGTTTTGACTTCCTTATACCAGCTGGTTTAAAGTAACGTTACAAAAGTTTGGCAAGTTGGCTAGTCTCCTCCATCTAGATTGCCGTCTAGTGAGTGTGTGCATACTGTATGTACTTCCGGTTGTGCTAAAAGCCAGTGCATACATTTTTTATTTGTTTTTATTTTTAAAATAAAATAGACTATTTACTTGCAATTGATCTTAAATATCTTAAATGTCTCATTTTTAAAATGAAAAAAGTACTGTAAAAGACATACAACTAAAACATGACTTATTTAAAGATATATGCACACTATGATTGTTTTTCCTTAATTAACATCAGTCAGTATTTGCAAGTGTAAATGCACACAAATTAGCTGAAAGGCTAGTTTTTCATTATTGGTACTGTTACTGTCACAAGTTTGACATTTCATCATCAAATGTCTTTAAATTTAATAGAAAATGGTATTTTCTGCTAGGACATTATCCATTATATTTTCTGACAGTTCACCATGCACAGGTCATAATTTATTGTAATTTTGCTGTCAGAATCACAGTTTATTCAGCATACAGTTCAGGGTGCTCCTCATTCAGTCATTTTGATTACAGAATAGAAAAAGGTCTTCCTCTTTCCATCACAAAACCGAAAAATGCGAGCGATGTTCGCTAATACGATCAAGTTTTTCATTTTTTCATCTTATATGTATATATTATGTTTTATGAACATTATTGTCTCTGACAAACATCATTTTAAAGCGACTCTATTTTCTGTCTTTTCAGAAAGCGTTAACATAGTCAAAACCTTCAGGGAACGTGGGTTATGTTCGTAAGCTAGACATTTTTGCGCATGTTGTTTTTTGACAGACATCAATGTTGTGATATTCAAATGATGTGGATCTGAAAGGAGACTGATCATAAGATAATAAATGTGTATTTCTTATCCAGCAAGTATCCAGTGAAGTGAGTGAAGCCCATTAGTGTGTTGTCTATGTTTTTATTTCTAATATTTTAACCAACAACCAAGATGTTTTTGAGAGTATGTTTTTGACGGACATGATCGATGTTTGAATCCTGCACACTTAAAAAACATGCTTTTTGCATTATACTGTAGTTAATTTACGTAGTTAATTTTATTTGATTGGTTTATCAAAAATGTTCACCCCAAAATGAAAACTGTGTCATTAATTACTCTTATCGTTCCAAACCCAAAAGTCCTTCATTCATCTTCGGAACCCAATGAAGATATTGTTGATGATATCAGAGAGCTATCTGTTCCTCCATAGACAGCAACACAACTCAAATGATCCCAGATCCAGAAACACAGTAAAAACATCAGTAAAACTGTTCGTGTGACATCAGTGGATCAACTTCAGTGAATCAACGCTATGAGAATACTTTTTTTTGTGAAAAGGAGATAAATAAATTTCCTATGGGTTTGGAGTTACATGAGGGTGAGTAATTAATGATGTAATGTTCATTTTTGGGTGAACTAACCCTTTAAATACAGCTGTTGTTTTTTAAAGTACATGCATTGCTTTTCCAGGAATGGAGTGGTTTCGAAGCACACTGTTGTTTTAATTGCATCATAGTATCATAGTTTATTTTTAATTTAAAGCTATGAAAATCTGTAAAAACTGGTGAAAAATCACTTTTTAAAGCTTTAGTTCCATCATCATCCCTCACAGACCAGAAACAGTCCAGAGCTCCTTCTCTCTCTGTCCACCTGCTCTTTCTCGCTTTCCTCAATGAACTCTTTTGAATCGGAGGCCAGCAAAAGCAGAGGTCCAGCCAGCATATGTGAAGCTGATCAGACGTTTGGGCAGAGATGATGTAGACTGTTGCTATTCCCATTCAGCGGCTCTGGTTCATTCAGATGAATAGAAACACAGCAGCTGAGATATTTGATTATCGTTACTTTTTGAGATTCCCCAGACATCAGGCTCAGGTTCCCAAAGACGGAGTAATTTATTTGTCTGGGGATGGATAACATTCCATTTATTCATTTCCATATGGATGTCTTTTTCACTTTTCTTTTCCTTTCTCTTTCCTTCCCGATAAGCATGTAATATTCAGATGTTTCTTTTAGGACGTTTCCTTTCCCTCACATCTCTCCTGTTCTCCTCCTGCCTGTCTGCATGGGTTGTGTGTGCGAAACAATGAAGAGTAAGAGAAGTGATTGTTTAAACAGCTTTTGCGCTTCATCAGAGCGATGACAATGTTTGCGTAACGGTCATCAGTCAAGCGCACTGACCCACTCCAGTAAGTTATCCATCTCTTCAGCCTAAGCACGGACTGCTTTATTTCATCATGAAATTTTTATGTGCAGAAAAATAACAAGAAGGAAACCTGAGCACTGTGATTTTCTTGTCTTTTTTTGTTTCGGGGGAGGTATTTAAACAAAAGGCTTCTGTTGTTACTAAATCAATGTTAATTTGCGACTTGGCAAACGTTCGGTCAGAGGAAGCTTGTGGTTGAAGGATATTTCTTTCAAATAGCTATCTTGTGTCTTTTTGTAGCCTAAATTCTATACTTACACTCACTGTGACCTGGTAGATATGAGAGGAAATGCTTGAAACGTACGTCATGGCATCTCGAGAGGTAGGTTTTATTAGATCGTGTTTCAAAAGCTAACAATGAAGTACAGCTACACCTTTGTCCAGACATCATAACATCCAATGGTCCCTTCTCAACCCAGAGTCTTGAGGAACTGTTAAAGATTATGTGAGTGCCGCTGCCAAAGAAAGATAGACAATACTGTGAAACTTCAGAACACGGTTAGAAAAATAATATTCAACTGAAATAATGAACTACAAAATCCTGACCACAGGCATAAATAGAGGGTTGTTCCAAGACTTACACCACTTGGGCAGCTCTTGTGCAGTAGAGACTTGCCCAGTTTATCAAAGGTAGATATTAGAAACAGATGAGGGCTAAAATATGGAATATGAGCACAGAGTTAACAGCTGAGACCGGGGTTAACATGCTTTCATCAGCTGGCACAGTTGGTATGGTTGGAAATCAGGTTGGTTAGCTGAAAAGGTGTAGGTTAAAATGCCCCTATTATGTATTTTTGAAAATGAGCTTTCATGCAGTGTTTAACACAGTGAATGAAAACATCCTGCAAAGTTACATCTAAAAGTGCACCATGTATAAAGTTTGTTATCTCTCAAAAGAAACAGTCGACTCATTGAAACATTGAAATAAGTTGTTTTTAAAACGAGTCCCAAGCCATCAGCATAATGCCTGCCCAATTGTTGTTGCGGTGATCTGAAAGAGAATGCAAATTCATTCTTTACCACTAGGTGCAATGTCATCCTGTTGTTGGTGACTCAAAAAAAACAACAACTAAATATGAATCTTTCTTAACTCATAATAGGTGCGCTTTAAATCCCTAAATTGATAAAAATAAAAAAGTTTAAATAAGCATCACAGCTGCATCCTTTATCTAATAACCTGGCTAAAATGTTAATTAAATGGATTTGCATAAGTGTCAGCATGACATGTATATTGTTTAACATTTAAAATCTATTATACAATTAATCTTTTGTTTTAAACTCAGTGCGCAGTAAACATATGTAATTTAATGACAACAAATACTTAAAACTAAAAGTCTATTTTAAAATATTAACAAAAACTACATTCTGTACTGTACTGTGTTTATCTTGAACCTTTAAATGAGTTTTTTTAAGGGACTCTTTCTGCAAATGTATGTGGAGGCAAGTATGATTCTTTATGAAGGAGTCAATGAACCATTCACTCAGCTTCATTCAAAACACATTCAGGAAAAACAGATGGTATTTATAAGTGAGTCATTGAATTATTCACCCATCCAGTATATGCCAGTTAGTTTAAAACTGTGCTTCATTCAGAAACATAACAGTCTTTATGAGTGAGTCATTGCACCATTCACTCAACCAATTTGATCAAAAGCACTGATATATTGAGGAACAAGAAGAGTGGAGACATAAGAAAGGTTATGTGGAAGTTGAGCTGAGTCTCCAGGGCTCCTGCATTCTGCTGTGTGTCTCAAGTCAGGTATGCATTCTCTTAAATTGGAACTGAATGTAATTTAATATTATTAAATTGGTTTAATATTATGTTTTGATTTATCAAAGCTATGCATTCTTTTAAATTGAAACTAGATTTGAATTTCACATTGTTTAATTATGTCAATTGGCTTAATGTTTACCTGACGAATAAATTAAATGTTGTTTGATTCAATTTTAATTGCTTCTAGTGGGGTGTTAGGAGGCAGGGCGCGCACGAACAAATACAGCCAGAGATATGCAAACTGAGAGCACGTCCATTGAAGCAGTAGGCGCGATGGTAGCGGAGACCCTTTGATTTCTGATATCATTTAAAATTAACACATTGGGCAAGTGAGCTCACCGAGATCAAAATCCCAATCTCTGAGTAATTTTAATAAAGGCGTAATTCGTGTTACAGAATAACGTTACAGCTGGCGTTAATTCTAGATGGCTTACGGTACAAAAAGGAACGAGGTAACAGAGGGTAAAACAAGTTAAAAAAGAATCTAAATTAAGATCGCTCAATTCAGAATCAGCACTCAAACCTAAGAGTATAATGTAAATTTAATAATTACTTAAAATTGGAGTCAGATTAAAACGAGTTAAACATAAACGTAAAAGTAAAATTAAAAGTAAAACTTAAGAATCAAAATTATAAATTAAACTTAAAACCAAAATTAGAAATTTTCCAGAAGTATCTTCTCTGCAGTAGCTGAGAAGCGAGACACGACAAGTATTTCGATTTTTTTGCACCGTCATATTCCAGATTTTCTCTGACAAATATTGTCCTATCCTTACAAACCATACATTAATGGAAAGCTCATTTATTCAGCTTTCAAGTATGTATGGTGATGTTTAATTCTCAATTTCGAAAGATATGTGAAGTCCAGGGTCGCATATGAAGGTGAACTGAAGAGACAGATATAATTTAAGAGCACAGGGTACACCTGAATCAAAGTATGTATGAAAGAAAGTAAATCTTACTTGGGCGGGAGGTTTTCTGGCCGACTGGACCAATCCCACACCCATTCAGCACTCACTCGCCTGTCATTCTCATCCGACTGAAAGACAAACAGTGCACAAATGTGTGAGAAGTGCCCCTATTATTGATTTTTAAAAATGATCGAGTGAATGAAAACATCCTGCAAATCTGAACGTGGAACACGTATAAGGTTACAAAAAGTAACAGTCAACTCTGAATCAGTGAAACGAGTTGTTTTTAAAATGAATTCTGTTTGGAATCACATGAAGAAACAGAACAAACTGAGACAGACTCAATCCAGAAGAACTGTGCCAACGTCTAAAAACCTACCTGCAAAGCTACCTGAAAAACTCTGGGCAAGTGTACCTCGGAACAGAAGCTGTTTTACCAAAAGCTGCAATTAGTTAATAGAAGTTCATTGATAAATTAAATCTATTTATGGCATTATTTTTGAAAGCAACCTTATTTTACAGCATTTTTACACCAGTGTCTACAACTTTGAACAATACTGTAACGTTCCAGGTAGGTTTTTTTTCTTCATCTTGGAGATGTTGGCCCAGTTCTTCTGGATTGAGTCTGTCTCAGTTTGTTCTGTTTCTTCATGTGATTCTAGACAGACTGATGATGATCAGATCAGATCTCTGTGTGGAGCACTGGCTGTTGTCACACAATAATCTCACTGCATTATTACAATTAATGACAAAAATAATGTTTGGAAATGTTAACTGGTATAGTCCTACCCAATATCTAAACCTTTAACTACAACAATTAATAAGCAGCAAATTAAGCATTTATTGAGGGAAAGGTCGTAGTTAATAATTAACAATTAAAATTACCTATTCCAAAGTGTTCCCATATATATAACATCTACCATATTTCCATTACAATATATAGAATCTTAAGTCAAATGCATTGTTAATCTCTAGCTGACTTTAGACCAATCGCAGCTTCTTGTCTGCACCCTCTAAAATACATTTTATGACATTTAATAAAACAGTGGCTTCCCAAATGTCTACAACCTCCATTTATATACTTAAAGAAGTAGTCCACTCAAAAATGAAAATCATTTACTCACGCTTGAGTAGTTCCAAACCTGTATGAATTTCTGTGTTGTGCTGAACACAAGTTTGTATTCCTTTAACGCCGAATTTGCTAGAAGTGACATTTTTGTTCTCTCAGTTATTTGGCATGGAAAACACAGATCATAACCTCGATGTAAATGTAGAAATTAAAATCAAGGCACTGCAAATCTAGTGCATGATGAGTCATTTATTGTTCCTATCCAGCATGTCAGCCTAAAAGACCATTAATAGCTCCTAAACACATCTGATTCGTTTTCACGAGTGAACCGATTGTTTATATTGAGGTTCTTGTTAACATCCATTAAGGGGAATTCTTTGAAATACTGATAATTCTCTGGTGAAGCTGGAAAGGGTCGGCAATTGAGAGAGAAAACAAAGACTCTCATTGTGTGTGTGAATGGCCTGCTCCGAGTGGTAGCGCCCAAGTACCCAGAACACAGTGTCTTTTTAATATGACCCCATTAAACTGACTTTACACTGCTGGTTCCACCTAAACAAACAAACCAGCTCACAGTTAGGACACAAGCGTTCATACAGACATGGATGTATATCTGTCAAGAAGTGCTTTTCTCTTGATGATGCTGTCTGTTTTGTTCATGTGTTCATTTTGGCCTGTTTTCACTCTGCAACAGGACTGCATTTCACAATTCAGAGAATTAAGTCTGTACGAGTCATTACAAGCATTTACCAAGACTTTGTGGAGTGTTTTAAAGAGGCAGCTGACACTGGAGCACTTAAGTATGTTTAAGTAGGTAATCTGTCTTTGTCTTGAAGTAAAGAAGGCCACGAGGGGAAGAAGAATGCTCCCCAAGATGCCCCTTCCGGGCAATTAAGTAATGGTCATTACAAAGTCTCTTGTTTCCCTTAAAACTTCTAAGTGCTGAAAATCACATTTGAAAAGTGAATAATGTCACTGAACCCTCCTAATTGCATACTAAAATACTAGGAATGATAGCATTCGCGATAATGCACGTTTTGTTTTATTCTTAAAACTTTTAAGAAAGAATGATGACTGTTGCTCTCATATTTTCTCTGAGAAGAGGCTGTTGCTGATATAATGAAGGAATACGCACTCTAAAAAATGCTGGGTTATTAAATATGGACAGAGCCAGCAATTGGTTTGTTTTGACCCAATGTTTAACCCAATCTTCTGGATAGTAACCCAAAACAACCCAATTGTTGGTTCGGTCCATATTTTAGCCAATGTTGGGTTGTATTTTACCCAGCATTTATTTAGAGTGAAGAGATATAAAATGACTGCGTTGGAGCAGCTGAGATTATTTTGGTTGAATTGGATGAGAAATGTTCCCAGCTCACACAGAACATTCTCAGAAGTTCTCTCAAAGTTAACTTTCTTCCAGGAATGCTGTTCTTTCAAAGCTATCTGGTATCAGAACATCAGAAGAACACATAATTTATACCTCATTCATGGAACTTTTTTCCTAAATGTTTTAGTGGGAATTAATGTTTTGAAATTTCAGAGAACATAGCGTTTTTTAAGCTTATTTGGACGGCTAGCCGGATGAGCTTAAAACTATTTTTTTTGTTAGCTGGGTGAAGGTGATATTCAGGCTTTGATTAGTATGTAAGAAAATTATAGCTCAGTGAAAAATCTGTTTGCAATTCAAAAGGAGATTGAATTGTGTTGCTGCGTGTATAATTTTATATAAATAATCATAGAAACTGAAGCTATTCTAATGATTTTCATTCCATCGATTCATTAATTCATTAATGCATTCACTCATTCATTCATTCTGTTTTAAGTTTAGTTTCGGCGGAAAACAAGTCAGTAAATATGTCTGTCCTGTGATTAATTAATTATTTATTTGTATGATGTAAATCCTAAAACGTCTCCTAAACCTACTAGTCATTTTAAAGTGTTTATATTTTCCAATGAGCACTTTAATTAGCTAGTAAAAATCTTAACTGTCAATGTAAGTACACAATTAATCATTCATAAATTGCTTATTCATAATTTTAAGAAACTTTGAACATAAAATGTCAGCAATTAACGCTTTAAATGAGAGCGTTTCTCTCTTTCTCACCTTCCCCTGAGCTGAAGTGTAGAATGCGTGTCTGGCTGCGCTCCAGCCTTCTCATGCTTCACTCAAGCAGTCGAGCTCACACAACAGCTCTTTGTGTGCGCCCCAGATGGATTTTCCCTCACATTGACCGAACCACCTCGTCTGGGAGGTTTACACACTCCTCTCACTCAAGAGTGTCCCTTTCAGATCTTTCACTCTAAAAACACCAGAGCAGAGCCACACTGGCCCACATTCCCATCCAAGTGCTGCCCGAGAATCTGCACAGAGAACTGACAGTCGACACAGATTTTAATTATTGCATGAACTTTTGGTGACACACACACGCACTACAAAAGCACTGTGGAATTCTTGTAGAGCGCTTTATGATGCACTAACAAATTACTTTAATCACGTTTATTATTCATTACACGTCTATTTATTGTATACACCTCAAGAAAGTCTATTTTAGTAAATAACATGACAAGATGTAAATGTGTAAATATTATAATGCATTGTAGCAATATAACTATGGTAACACTTTAGAATGGGGAACACTTATTCACTATTTACTATGACCTAAATAAATTTCTAATTTATAATTAACAGTTTATAGCTGATTAATAGTTAGTAAAGTAGTTGTTAAGTTTACAGTATGTATTGGATAGGATTAGAAATGTAGAATAAGGCATTAAAATGTGCTTAATTACTACTAATAAATTGCAAATATTTTAATAATATGCATGCTAATAAGCAGCTAGTTAAGGGACTATAAAATTAAGAGTTAGCACAATTATTTATGAAAATATATAATGCATTATAATGCACATTATGTATATCTTTATAGATTGAGGCTTTAAATAAAGTGGTAACAAAATAATTTAAATTAATTAATAGCTGGTAATATTAATATTGGTAATAATATTAGTAATATTGAAAAAAAAAAAATATATATATATATATATATATATATATACAATATTAAATAGTTTTTTTTTTTTATTTGTCTTTATTTATAATCCAGAAATTATAAAGAAATGTCAATCTAATAAATCTCTGAATAGCAACCACAGTTAATCAGGTTTTATTATTGACATTAGTGCTCAGGCTTTACTAGGTCAGAGGTCAGTTTTAATGTAAGACTGAGATGATCTAGAATCAGATGCTTTGTTGCGTGTAAGGTCACATGTTAACCATCCAATGCATAATTCCATCACTGCTTTAATAGCCTTGTGTGCGCTATGCTGGTCGTGCATCATTTAACATTATTTGTTTATTGACTGTTTATGTTGTTGAAAGCCATAACAGATGCATTTGCATTTTAGAAGAGCCGCACTGTTATTAATGTAGCAATTACATGTGAAATGAATGGAGAATGCTAATAGATTTATCTCTCTACGTTTGCTTCCTGAGATTAACATAGCCTTTAATTGTATCAGTGTACAAAAGAAGCACACACACACATACACGTTTAGTTATTTATTAAGTACCTCTACATTCAGTATTTTTAAAATGAAGATGCTGGTATGAGCCTTTGAATAAAGGAAAATGTAAATACAGCAATGAATACAGGAGTAAAGGCATGAGCGTTAAGAAGAATGTTGCTTATTATGCAAATACTCAGTAGGGGGTGGGATAGCATCTATCTCTTCTGTAGAATGCTGTGCTACTAATGATGTGCCTAAAAGATAACGATTATTATAAAACGGACTCTTGTTGTGAGCAAAAGCAGAATAGTATTGGACAGGCGTTTATGAAGAGTAGAATTCTGGATCTTTTTGCCCGCCCTAAATTCAGGAGATGTTTGCAAACATTATTTTATGTAGATCAACACACATGCACGGATAGGAATGGCACACAAACAGAAAATTCTGAATAGATTCTAAATACAGCGTCTCGCCGTTTCTGTGATCACACGTTGCTGGGTTTCATAAATATTGACTAACATCAAATGGAGAGCTGGCATGCATCTCAAAACTATGTTAATGGTCTAGTCAGCTAAAGCTCGTGCTAAATTCTCAGTTTCTTTATACTGACAAACACAGTCTTTAGATCTGTCCATACTGAGAAGGGTTCTGGGAACGCACTAAACACAAGCCTTGACTTTGCATTTACACTCACAAACAGGTTGTTATCTTTGGGGCATTATGAAGATCTTGGATTGTTTGTATCATTATTTTTATATTTTATCTTAAAATCCAAGTTGAATTAAATAGATAGTTGACCTAAAAGTGAAACTTCTAAACTATTTATTTCTAGACTCATTTAAAACTGTAGAAAATGTCTTTTACGTTCAATAGCTAAGAGTGACTGCGTGGTGTCAAGCTTAAAAAAAACCCGTATAATTACCATGATAGTTCAAATTCATTGTTTAAAGTCTTTTAAAGTCATACAATACTCTTTAGTTTTCGACTCATTATTGATTGTTATTGAGACATTGTTAATATGCATTTATAATCTTCACCTCAGCTTTCAAAGCAAATAAATAATAATAGTTTGAGGTTGTTTCAGTCCAACCTGCTCCGTTTTGGCCATATTTGGTTTAGGATTGCAGTGGAGGTTATTAGAAAATATATTAAAAACATGGTCTGATCTTCACACAAAGCTATCGCTTTGACTTGAGGAGACTGTAAATGTTGTGAAGCTGTTCATTTAAAAACTTTTTTTAATTATACAGAGGTTCCATTCATTGATATATCATTTTTCTTTCAGACTAACAAAGGAGATGCACTGGCCAACCGGGTCCAAAACACACTTGGGAATTACGATGAAATGAAGGAGCTCCTGACGAGCCATTCCAACCAGAGTCACCTTGTGGGCATTCCTAAGAACTCTGTTCCCCAGACTCCAGTGGAGAAACCCGACCAGCCAGGCTTTTTCCCTGAGGCTCAGCGGAGCCGAGCTGCTCCCTCCCAACCTGGAAGCCACAGCACCTCCATGCCCCCACCCCCTGCCAACACCATGCCAAGCTCTAGCATTGTACATGGACATCAAGGCAAGAAGTCTCGCTCTTCAGACTGGTCCCGAGGGGGTCACTGTTCAAGTGGCGCCCAGACCGCTCAAGCAGCCAACCGGGGGAAGCACTCCAGTCATGAGCAGACCTCTAGTAGACATGATCAGGACCAAGAGGACTCGAGTCCCAATCCTAGCGGACCTACAACTTCGTCACACTCCAACAGGAAGCAGGCACAGTCTGGCAAAGAACCAGCCACAGCCGAGCTTGGCCTTGGAAAGTCTCCCGCCGAGCAGGACTTGTGCTCCCATGGCTCGAACTCACCAATGGCCTCCACGTCCCTGCTCCCTAGTGGCCTCTCAACGCCAACTTTTCCCCAAGGCCTCCACTGCAAGCCCAGTAGCGCTGTGCAACAGAAACCCACTGCCTACGTCAGGCCCATGGACGGCCAAGACCAGGTCCCCAATGATTCCCCAGAACTTAAACCCCCTGTGGAGCTGGTGGAAGGGTACAACAGTGGGCCATTTGGAGGTCTGCTGGATACCAAAAGCAGCACAGCTGGGACCAAGGGCAAAATTCCTAAGCTGACACTGCCACAATCCGGAGAGGTGAGTGTGACCATTTTTTGTCTGAGTCAAAGGGCAGGCTTCCTACAGATGTTGTAATCATTTGCTCTCGTTTGGATACAGCAGTAGTTGGGCAGGAACAGTTGGCAAATAGGTTTGGCTCTGTTGACTTTCCCCTGGCTAGGTCTGTTTTGCATTGAAACCTGGCAGAACGAGGGGTTGACATAATGGAGTGCTTCATTAATAATCAGCTAATGAAACTCAGGCTTTCCTGTGAACTTACCTACTCTGCAAGGAAGTCTTCTTTTTGGCATGTTTAAAGATCACTTTAAATCACTCCATGTAGCTTGAATGGAGGGAAATTCTGACCTCAGCGATTTGCCATGTTCAGGTTGGCGAAGTTTGTTGATATTGGCTTTCCTTTGAGACGAGAAGCAATTCTAGAGTTAAAACTGTTCAGAAGATCTGTGTGATTGAACAAAATAGAAAAACGGGTCAATTTCATGATTATGTTTCCCAGTTATATCCAATGCTATGACATGTTGATGTTTCAGAATCAGAACAATACTTTTGAGGGAAATAATGCACCTTTTGTTCAGTAAGTCATTGTAGGTGGTTTCCCAAACATGCCCCGATTGTATGGTATAAGAGTTGAAGGATGATCAGATTAGTCATCTCTGCCTAGACTTTTTTTTTTCTGTGCATAGATGTATAATTGCAGTGAACAAATATTGTTTCTAGAAACGTTGAGTGGTTTTCTGTTGTGAGCTGTAGATGTACCTTTCTCTATGATACAATAGTTCTTCACAGAGAAAGGAAGTGTGAATGTGTTGTTGTTTTTTTACATTATGGCTTTTATTTTGATGCCAACTAATTATTATTCTTGGTTCCTAGTCCTTGTAAAAGGTAGCCAGCTAGATACGATCTGGTTTCAGTTAGATGTCTTGTTTACCTTTACCCTGGGTAGCATCTCAAGAGTCATGTTCCTAAAACACCTAGGAAGACCCTCCATGTCAAAGAACATCCGCATTTCTTCACAATGCAGGGGCCCATACGTTCTGAATTAACCCTCCGGAGGTTAAGAAACGGGAGCTTTATCACCGGCAATGTTAACCTCATCCCTTCTGTGAGGCTGACACTTAGAGTAGAGTTCAGTTGACCTCTCTTGGGTCGTGATACATGAGCCACGCTGGAGCCATTTACAGGCTATCCAGTGCCGTCACTTCCTCTGAATGGCTGCCAGCGGGGGGATTTGATCCCACGGCATTCTGTAGAGAGAAATGACTGCAGTTAAAGGCTCAGCACGGCTATTTAGGACAGGGAATACCATCATTTAGGATTTCGCCAATAGGTGGTCTAAGATTAAAGATAACAGATTGTGGCGGCCTAATAGTTCTGTTATTATGCTACAGGCTCATGTTTGGCACTGTAAAAACCAGCAGCAACTGATGAATTCCTTCACTTTGAGTTGGTATCATGTGAGACGTAATTTTCCTGCATTTCCAGCACCGGGGGTTTGAAAAATAGCCTCGTATCGATGCCTTGAGCTTGTTTGAGCAGTAGGTTGAAATTCCCATCGCTCTTACCTACGGGCTTAATCCACATAAAGCAAACAAACCAAATAAGATAAGGTGCGGTAAACAAGAGTGGCATATGATTGAACAGGTTGACTCGCTGCTATCCAACCATAGCGTGGCAGCCAGCTGTTCTTCCTCTTTGTTCTATGGGGATCTCAACGGCCATCGGGCTGCAAATTGCACTATTGCCCATTTTTGAAGCATATGGTGCATTCGCGCAGTACAGTTAAGCATGTGGCAAGAGTAAAAACCTGGGGAATTTTAATTGCTCCGAGAGTGCCCTCATACTGGTCAGCTTGCAGGAAAATGGAGATGGATGTTGTTATTGCAAAGAGGGGCAGGCATAGAGAGAGAAGACCCCCCGTAGGGTGGGCCCCAGCTGGGCCTACGCCATCTTTCCCTACCCCTCCTTCTGACAGATGAGTCACTGCCTGAAAGTGAAAAGAGAGGGATGCAAAAGGGGAAAAAAAAGGAATGGAGAAAAAGCAGAGAGTTACGAAAACAGGGCTAGTAGGATTGAAATAGAAGGCAAGAGCACGCGAAGAGCCCCTCTTTCAAGATGGCTCTCGGGATAAAAGAAAACATCTACAAGGACATTGATTTGATTTTTTTTCCACCCTGCCTTGCGTAGCTTTAGTTTGTTAAAAGGAGTGGATGCTGTAGAAGCGGCTCTCGTGGGATTCACCTGTACTCTGTTGTGCTGGCTACTTATTATTCCACAGCTCTTCAGGCTTATTTATCCTGGTTCGCTCTGGCTGAGGTGTTGAATTGTGTGAAAGCCTTTCCTGATTGTATATCCTCCCAGGTTTTCTTTGTTGTCACATGAGCGGATGGTATTTTATTGTGCTCAAAAATTGGCAGAATGCTCTTTGGTTGCTTAAATCTTTCTTTATTTGATTTTTTTGAAATAGGAAATATTGTCAGTGGTAATGGTGCGACTCACGTACAGATCTTTCTAGGCCAGTTCATTGTGATGATTTGTGCAAGAAAGAGGATGCCATATTGAAGTCAAAATAAAGCAACATTTGAGAATGAATGCTTCACATATTCAGAACTGTAGGCATACAAATAGCAGTATTCAGCAACGTATTTGCTCTTAGTTAATAAAAAAATCATTAGTTTTTATCTAGTCCATATCTAAACATGCCAATTTGCTAAACAAGTTTTATAATACTTATTGTTAATAACAGTTTCCTTAAATATACATTTTAATTTGAAAACTTTGATAAAAATTGGATATACAGTATATTTATTTCATTTAAAAAAAAGAAAGAAAGAAAAGGGATAATAGTTTGATTCAGGACTCTCTAGTGAAATTGTATCTATTTCTTTGAAACAAATCATTAGCCAGTACACTAAAATGAATCAGACTTCTCAGCATTAATTGTCAGAGTCATAATAACTGGCTTAATTGTATTATCTATAGACTGTCACTGCTGAAAGAGTAACTCCTAAAACTGCCATGGTTTGGCTTGACAAGCTGAAGCTCGTTCCCCTTGATGGGCATGAAATGTTCCCTTGTGCCACCCCACCACAAAATATTTTGACAGGTTGAGCGCTCAGCAGAGTGATAAGACTGTGCTAAATGGCTTTGGAAGCATTCTGTTATCGCCTGGTGTATTGATTAGCGTCTAGCGTCGTGCTGCTTGCTGTGAAGGAGCAGCTTCTTTTCTTTTTTTTTTTTTTTTTGGTCGTTGTGTGAGACATCGACAGACAGATAAGACTATTGATCCATCTAAAAACAGTTATTGCACCCAGTATTACCCAGTCTTTATGTGACTAATAGCTTTATCACTAGCTCCTTGAAGCGCAGATTTGACAAGACAATAATACCGGTGAAGATATTGACCCGCTGCATGCTGGGCTATATAAAAATGATGCTACGTACGTGCTGAGAGAGCATGCTAATATTTTTGTTTGTATTTTATAATATTTTGTACAGTTAATTATCTTTTGTAATAAAGTAAATTGCTGTGATTATTTTGACATATAATTACACAAAGATAACACCAGCTGTCATGTCATCTCATTTTGAATTTTGTCATACCCAGTGGTTTCTGTGGTATTTTTGGGCTTGTGTGACAGCGAGAATTATCTTATTTTCAAAAGTATTCCTGGCCTATGACTATATATAGCAGTACCTGAAAGCAATCTCAGTGGGCAGCAGAGGTGAATGATGTCATGGCGTTGAGGGCTAAAGTCTGGGTCGGGAGTCTGGCAGAGGAGTTCTCATCAAGCCGCGGTCTCCCTTCTGATTGCTCTTTGTGATCAGATATAATGGAGAAGCCGACATCTGCTGCATATCAATGCAGTCCCTGTGCGTTCCCGGCCTTGTTGATCCCAGATCAGAGCAGAGTGATTGCACGATCACAGTAAGATCACAGGAAAATCTCAGCTGTTGATAATGTAGCCTTTGTAAATTAGCATGTAGTTCGATGATCCTCAGTGACTTCTGTAAACGTTTGAAGCTTAAGATGAGGTTGCGGAAAACTGCATAATAACTGTTTCCATGCAAGTTTCCAGAACTCTTTAACTGCCATTGGTCAAGCAGACAGTCATGCCCTAAACTCACACCAGTGGTCGAGTCAGTGTTGCAGGGTCAGGAAGATCAAATAAACTGTGCAATGTTTAAAAAAAAAAAAAAAAAATAGTGTTTATTATTTTCTGGGAAGTCAAACTATAGAAGGGTAAGATAAAGTGTTTTACCGTTTAAAAACTTGTCCACATAGCTGTTATATCACAAAAATGCTCATAGAAATATAATTTATTTAATATAAGTTTGGGATCCTGGAACACAAAACATATTTGTAGCAATAGGCAAAAATACATTTGTCAGCATAATTGAATTTGATAAATTTTTTGCCAAAAACCATTAGGATATTAAATTAATATTATGTTCCATTAAGATATCATGTAAATTTGACACCAAAGATATACATTATAAAAACGAAATTTTCGATTGGTAATATGCAATGCTAAGAGCTTAATTTGGACAATTTTAAGGTAATTTTTTGTACCCTCAGGTTCCAGATTTTCAAATAGTTGTAATATATATTTTATATATAAAAATCAAATCATTTTCCATTTACAGTCTACAAAGACAGCCAGTGTTTCAATCAATATTAATTTGGCTTTAGAATCAGCGTTAAAGCGAATTGGACAATATAAGGTCTATTCATGCATTGATGATAGCAAGAGGGTTTTTTGCCTGGTGTTCCTCAGCAATCTCGCAGGAGCTCGAGCTCTGCCCAGTCAGGCCGGGTTATTAAAATAGCGTTTGCCGTAACAGGCAGGGAAGTCTTTATCTCGCATGGAGCCCAGCTCCATCTAACAGGACAGGAAGTCATTTCCAGGAACATTTGATTACACCGGGCTGCCAAGATTCACAAAGCAAGACGCCACTTCCCCCCAGAAAGCATCCTCACCCACACTGACTCATCTAGTGCTGGATCGTGTGCGTGGAGCTGGAACGTAGACCACACTGTGGTATATTTTAATGATTAATGGCTGTGCAATCATCTGCATGCATATTTCTTGAAATGTATATTTTAGAACCAGGGATATGTGTTTGAAATGAGATGCGTATGGGTAGCTCACTCTAAATATATACAGTATGTAGCACTGCATACAATCACAACAGCTCTGCCTTTTTTAATATATCGTTGTTGGCACTCAGTGTACAATACATGGACTTTATAGTTTTGTAGTCTTGTTTCTGGGGTTAAATTATATACATTACATTAAACGTAGGCCTGAATAACCATGTCCCTCAGATGCAATTTTACACACATTACAGCAGTCAGGTTCAGCAAGTCTACATTCACTTTCTCTATACGGATGATGATAATTTCTTATTTTGTTTAATAGCTAAATGTGTGGTAAAAAAAAAAAATGCATCTCAAATGTGCTGCTTATTAATAGTTAGTTAGGCAATTGTTAAGTTTAAGTATTGGGTGGGATTAGGGGTGTAGAATAAAGTCCCCATAGCTGGTTAGCATAGTTTATGACTTTTAACAGTTTAACAAAGACCTTTTTTGTAGGGTTAGGGTTTAATCCGTATGGGATAAAATGAACGGGGTTAGGGTTACTTCCACAATCAACAGCACTGAAAAGATGGGCGGGCACTAATGCCTCTTTTTGGACATCCAATCACAGTCTTCCAATGAAACTCTCCAAATCATCTCCTCTTTTTCAGCTTCTTCAAAAATGTGTACACCCGTGTTGGTTCCACTTATCCAATTTCATATGGCTCATTTGAATATTTGCTTGTTTAGGAGTTATGCTCGCCAGTCCCAAACACAACGCTTCCCTCCAGAGAGGCTAATGAGCTAGCACGAGTGAAGAGACAGCCATCTTTCAGCTGTGCGCTGGTGAGGAAACACGGAGGCAAGTCTCTGATTCGATTAGCTGTAGAAGATAACCAGCAGACAGTGCAAGTTTAGGAGTCTGAAACGGCTGGGCGTGTATACTTATGCATTAAAGCTGTAGTAGACCCAGTACCCAGATATCAGACAGTTAAACTCTCTGCATATTGGTATGCCACTATTAATTTTAGTGGATGCTAATATGCATTTTTCATGAATATGCCAGATCATCAGCACGTTCTTGTCAAGAGAGCTTAGGTGAACATTTGCAGCTTTGATTTGCTAATTTGACTAAATCACTGTTTGGGCAAACAGTAAAATACTTGAGAAGTTATTAATAGTTTTCAGTATTTAATCGCATTATAGCAAAATGATAATTGCTTAAGGGGTTTTATGATTAGGCTGTATTTCAATGCAAGGGAGTGCTTTAAATTTGCTGTTAATTAAGAGATAAACACTTATAAATACGGATGCCAATGTGCTACAAATGGGACTTGCGTTATGAGAAGTAAATTTCACATTTTTGAAAGCACCTCAGCAATGTGTTCCTCAAAAGTCCAGAGCGTTTATTCAGCAGGCTTTGTCTTTGCTCATGAAGCACTGCCATCACGCCTGACCAAACATGCTGATCCTCAACATCTCAGTGTGTCACTACAAACGCCCTTTGCACTCTGTGCCGGCTCTGAGCTAAAGACTTCTAATATGACTCAAATAGATACAGAAAAGTACTTAGATAGAGGAGATTGTTAAGAAGCACATTTACATAGAGGAATTGATGTAGTTTCAGCAAAGGCAGGCGTTCATTTGTAGGTGGGCCTGGGGAGAAGTGATCATAGTTGACAACGCTTAGTTGCATCTCAGAATTAGGTCACACTCAATATTTCTTTTTCTCTTTCTCTCTTGCTTGCTTTTCTTACCAGTCATGCATGATGGGCTGTTCTCATCAGCCTTTGTTTAATATCGCTTCCAAATTAATTTGGTCTCATTAATGGGACTCTTTGCTGTGAAGGCACTGATAAAGTCAGTAATGTGGCTAATAAACATAAAACGATTTGCTCCAGAAGCATGAAAGAATATAAATATGGAAAAGGAAAAAATATAGGAAATAAACAATGATGATATTGCCATCTAGAAGTGATGTTATGTTGTTATTACTAATATTTATTTACTCTTCCATAAATTTCAACTCCATGCATGAAAAATAAAAAATAATGATAATAATAATTCTGATGTTGAAATGTGATTGCATAAGCAATTCTAAAATGATTATAAATGCACACCTGTGGTTGTACATTCTATATTAACCCATTTGTGCCCAGATTTTTTTCAGAGTTGTAAGGCATATCATTTTATCAGTTGAGTCCCTCTGAATCATGT
>JAUCMT010000063.1:742409-760414 GCA_032357475.1 Enteromius thamalakanensis
TTATTCGAAAAGAACGAACCTGCAAATGTCTCAACTGACCAATCAGAATCAAGCATTCCAGAGAGCCGTGTGATAATACAGAATAAATAGTGAAGAATAAATATAGTTGATTAAAAGTAAATGAAATTATAGTGAAAAGGCTGTGGTAGTTAGAATGCGGATCGGGCCGCGTTTTTCTGTACAGTAACCGAACCCGACCCGAGCCCGACAGGCATTAAGATATTTATGTTTCTCAGCCCGCTTTTATTAAGCAACTGTAGGAAGGTGTTCGAAAACACAGGTGCACATTCGCCCTGATG
This sequence comes from Enteromius thamalakanensis, assembly GCA_032357475.1. Lineage (NCBI taxonomy): Eukaryota > Metazoa > Chordata > Actinopteri > Cypriniformes > Cyprinidae > Enteromius > Enteromius thamalakanensis. The sequence goes on from JAUCMT010000063.1 coordinate 742,709, forward strand.
TGACCAAGTCCGACCCGAACCCGGGTCTAAATATCTGTCCGAACCCGACCCGGCCCGTCGGGTATCCATCCTCTAGTGGTAGTATCGTTTCTTGGAAATGCAGACCTGGCTTTCTTCAGATTTCTTTAAGACTTGTGTGCTCCTGTTTGCAGCTGGCTGAAAATGAGAAAATATAACCAGTCCAGAGTTTTATGATAAGCTGTCAAATCTTTGTAAATGAGTAGTGAAGTTTAAGAGAGATGCTTTAGCTCTAATCCTGACAGTCTGACACACTCTTGTCAAAGTGATCACTGCACATATTATGCTCATAGCACAATTTATCAATCTGTGATGTGTGACGGTCTGTAGATCCTCAAACTGCCAATGAGTCCAGTACATTCTCTTCTGTCCCAGCGTTCAGGAGTGTTGCCTGGACCAACATGGCGGCGACGTTAACGTGCGGTCTAGCGGACAATGCGGCGTCTACGTATTTATACGTCTATGGGTCCTCCACCTTCATTTCAGTCCAGCTGTGTTTGATTATACTGATTGGACTTGATTAGGAAAGCCACACATGTGTCTATATAAGACTTTACAGCTCACAAAGCATGTCAGAGCAAATGAGAATCATGAGGTCAAAGGAACTGCCTGAAGTGCTTCTACTAAATACTGAGCAAAGGGTCTGAATACTTATGACCATGTGATATGTCAGCTTTTCTTTTTTAATAAATCTGTAAAAAAAAGTCAACAGTTCTGTGTTTTTCTGTCAGTATGAGGTGCTGTGTGCACATTCATGAGGATAACATGGATTTTAAATGATTTTAGCAAATCGCTGCAATATAACAAAGAGTGAAACATTTAATGGGGTCTGAATACTTTGCGTGCCCACTGTATTTAACATTATTATTTATTTTTTAATCATTTTAATCAAAATGCTTATTTTTAGAATATGCACATGGAATCCATTGGAATGCATGAGTATTATCTTTTATTTAGATCTTGATGGGCACAAAGTAAACTATAAGCTTGTATGTCATGGCATCAGTGCAGAAAAAGACAGACTTGTTTCTTGATGTAATTTTAGCTCTTCTCTATCTGTTCTCTGATCAGAGCTTATATATAAGGAAGTGCAGGACTGGGAGGAACGAACGAAGAACGGGGTGATCCGAGGACAGCCAGCCTCACTAGGTTAGTTTCCTCCTTGATTTTTGAAACCAGATCTGAGTTCAGCTTCGACGTTAACCCTGGGTAAATCTGTTTTAAACCACAGGTTAAACCCTGTCTTAAATTATATTCAGGTAAAAAGAATTTTCATATGCCAAAAAAGTAAATGTCAAACCATTGAATTCTAGATTTGAAGGTAGTTTCTGAATACTAAACATCCAATAAGAAACACCAGTCCACGGCTTATAAATAGTGGTGAAGTCTAAAAACCTGTCTACCTAGAAGTCATTCATTTATATTTTGTATATTATATTTAAATGAATTATTAATTTGTTTTATGAAAAACATATATTTTCCTTTGACCCATTTTACCCTTGTTCTAAGCATATAGTGTGGTTTATGCCTTAAAAAGGGGGAATAAAAACATTTGGACTTCTGAAATAAGATGAAAACTAACAAATGTAACTTTTATTCATTAATGTACCAGTTATCAACCTTTTTTTCGTAGTAAATACATCTAAACATCTGTAATGCAAGATTAATTAACCTGCATATTGAATTAAATCAGTTTTTTCTAGTAAATGTCCTAACCTTTTAATTAAAATACATTTACTTGTAAAACAACATTATTTATATTAAGTATGGAACAAAAATCCTGCTGAAAGTACTTGAAATAAAAAGCTTGTTGAATTCCACAAATCGAAAAAAAAAATACATTGCAATTAACAGCGCTTGCATTTTAATGCATTGTATTTTCATGGTTTGCATTTTTATGCGCTACATTTTAGCATGGTTGTATATTTAGTTAGTAAATATTTCAAACTCGAACATTTCACAAGCATTTTCTTTGTTAAAATTCAGGAATCAATATTCACCTCACAAAGTTCATTTTCAAAATATTCAGCTTGTTTAATAATTCCCGCAATAATATTCGTTAGGCGACTTGCGTTTAGTTTTATTTCACTTTACAAATTCGCTTCCTAAAATGCAGTGGTTCAAATACGACAGAGCACACGTCCGGGAACTGCAGGAAAAGCAGTACTGATCCAAGAAGCCGTCTGCTGTTAGACGTCTTCACCAGCGGGTGGTGCTCGCGGCTCTGAGTGTGAACGTCTGCATCGAAGTGTTTGCTGTAAGATATTGTTTTAGGGCTGCGCTGTTAATAGAAATACTTTATGCCCACTTTCTATCTGTGTTTCACTCCTCCCTAAAAGCCAACTCTCACGTGTAAAACCGAGCGTAATTGGTGATTATTCACGTTAATCCTCATTCGTTTTGTTATCAATTAACTATAATAAAAGACTGAAAAGACATGTGTAACAGTAAATTGGATCCATGCATCTTCAATGGGGGGCATTTAGTTTTCATAAGGGGGCACACTTCAACGACAAAATAAAAATAAAATTAATACAACGACACACAGCGTCTCCAGAACATGGCGCCCGCAGCAACACAACAGCCAGAGTTATAGCTCCGCCTTCTTTTTTTGTGGAAACATTGTTTGAAAAGTAGAGAAGGGTTTAAAGGGGTGTGGACAAGACATAACTTTTATAAAGAATATCTCTTTGATTTTGAAACTTTAATCTTTGTGACTTCAGGGATCCACTCTTTTACAATCGCATCATATGACTCCTTTAATATCTTACCCAACTTTCTGAAGTAAACTGATGCTGCCAAGATGCTTGTATCAAAACAAGTCTGGGTTTAGTTTGAAGTGTGAAAGTCGCAGTGCTTCAGCAGTACCTGTCTGATAAAAATGCGATCTGTTTCTCATAGCACAGGTGCCGCAGTGAGCAATGACTCCCACGAGCCCTCGACGTCCTCGTCCTCCACAAACGACGTCTCGTCCATGTCCACCGACACAGACAGCAGTCAGGAGACGAGCGCAGGACCGCTGGGCTGCTGCAGATGACTATCCTCCTCCATCATTACCTTCATCATCATCATCATCATCCGCTTCTCGCCAGTCCGGAAACACGCCCTCCTTTCTGTCTCAAACGGACACGTTCTTTTTGAATTGACAAAGTGTAAGAACGGAGGTAAGCGTTTTGGAGGGCTTCTTCAAAACCAGCATTACTTTGATGGCTTTGGTTCTTGGCAGCAGATTGATGCTACCCATCTTGCCATTTGGATGTGGAATGATTTGCGTTTATTTATATTACAAAGATGAATGGGGAATATATTTTTAACGGTAATTTAATTGTTCATTTTTTTTGGAGAGAGAGTCACTAATTAGTGGATAAACGAGTGTTTCCTCACTGTTACTACTGCTATTGGCGTATAAAAGCGCGAGGCGAGATTTTAGTTGGAAGTTTTGGACGTTTGTCTTACAGAAACACGTTTTAAAGTGCTTTTAGGGTCTGTGAGCAACTCTTTTCTCTTTTTAATGTCATTGCACACGATTGACTTCACTTAGTATTCTCTCAGTTAAAGCACGTTTGGGCTTTCAAACGTCACTGTATGTAATCTAGTCTGTACATATTTCAACTTTAAACACAGAAAACGGTAAGCCCCAGCTTTCGTCACGCTTCAGCCTGATGTAAAGGTCTTGTTTGAACACTTAGTTGTTATGGTATGAAACAGAAATTGGGTATTTGGCCCATGCATATGAAACGCTTTTGATTTGTAGTACTCGTTTGCATTTACAACCATGCTAGGAGAAAAACAACGGCTCCCATGAGGATTTATTTCTTTTTAATAAAGTCGTTTTAGATGGAGCAATCATGCTAAATGAACAGAGACGTATTAGATTGGAGGTTCAGAATGAATCTGCTGCATTTTATGGCTAACGTAAAAAAAAAGGCCATCAGTATCATATACTTTCCATTCTAATGCCTAGAATTAATCTGATCCTCCCAAAACACCAAAATCCATCGCTACATTTGGAAATTCATACCTAGGTTATTTTGTTTGGCTTTCAAAACGGAGAAAGTGCCTGAGTCCAGCATTCATTCCTCAACGATTAGAAAGATAAAGAAATTTGGGTGAGGTTTTTCAAAAGTAATACTGTTCATGTCTATTTTTCTATCGTACTGGACGTATGTGATGTGGATTGAAAGGTCGTGGCATGTTGAGAAGATGATCTGTAAAGAGATGTTTCCTCAAGCAAGGTCTTTCATCAAAGTAAAAGCAAATTGGAAACTTTCATTGGTATGTGTATATGGTTTCTAGCTTTATTTTGTTCATAAAAATATGCAAGATTTTGCATCGGATGCTGTAGGTGGGAACTCCATTTCCCATGAGGCAATGCTATGGAATGTACACCCGGGATAGATGGGAGTTGTAGGAACTAAAAGTTTGAGTTGGCGTAATGATCAGCATATGTTTTCTATTTTAAGTGCTCTTCATTTCTGGTTAATGAATTTTAACGTTAGTTTTTTCATAGCATTTGCTTTTATCTCATCTCTCAAAAATGTTCTAACTCAGATCAAAGTAGGCTTTGATGAACTACCTCACTCTAAATTTCGACAGTTTTTGTTTGTTTCGCGACGTAGCTGCCCGTAAGATGGATGTTAATACAGATTTCATTATTTATTTATTTCTAAAGTGAATTATTGTCAATAGTAGGCAACGTATAGTTTTGTACATTATGTATACTTCACCTAGAAGTAAAAGAACTGAAATGTAAATTTGATCTTTTTGTTTAATTTTACTTTGTACTCATTTTTTACAGTTCATGTGCAATACCCACTGCTGTCATGCTAGTTGTAATCGATAGATCTAGACTTTTAGTTTTATGTACCCAGAGGTAGAGATATGTTTGGTACTGTCAGATACATTCATGTTTTTGTCTTTTTAAATCTGGATTATTATGATTTCTTTCTTCTTTGGCTTATACTGTCAATGTTACATAACCCGTCTTACCAAAAACAAAAATCTGTGGCTGATGTTAGCAAGTTGTTATATTTAGCCACTGGACTTTAATCAATCTGGTAAGTCTGATTCAAAGACATCTGTAAAATATCTTGAAAAACCAATGTGTTAAGGTTTGGTGCTGGTATGTAATATTTGCTAGCAATGCCAGGCCTACAGTTAGTTATAAATTGCTAGCTCTGTGTGCGCTAAATGGCATACAGACACTGAAAAGTGCACTACTACAGAGAATGCACTGGGATCGTATGATACCAATTGTACATGTACTGCAAATAAACACCAGTTTGAATCAGAACGGTCTGCTCCTTTGTCATATTGCCTTTCCACCACAGTTTAATGTGTACGGCATGTACTGGGTTCTGCGGGTAAGTTACCAATTCAAGACCACAATTAAAGCAATTAAATGCCATTTTGTAACGTTTTCAGAACACAATACTTTAACTTCAGTTTATATCCTGTGTAAATATATCTTAATTTTATTTTGGTAAAAATGTTTAATATGCAATATATATATATATATTTATTTATTTATTTTTTATTTTATTTTATTTTTTTTTTACTTAAAATTGAATTCAAAGTTGGAACATAGCTTATTCATGTTTATGTCTAAAGCAAACAATGCTTTTTTGGAAGATATGTATTATATGTCAAACAAATGTATTTGTGCATTTTTCATACGTTTTTATCGTTCTTTTAAGTTGTACTTTTTAGAATTTTAACTCCCCATCAGCAATGATCTGCCAAGGCATTCAAAACAGACCTGCTCCAAAAGATAAACCAATCAAACGTTCTGAAAGCTCAAGTTAAGAACACTTCATTTGTAGGTCTATGCTCAGCAAGTGGTATATGGATCATAACATTCCCCTAATTTTAGTGTCATTAAATCTCCTGAAATTAGTGTTTAATAATCTATAGTGCACTCATTTCATGAGAACAAAAAAAGTCATTTGTAACCAGCTTTAAAAAAAATACTGAAGAAGAGTGTATGCCACCTTTCATGCTATTTTCTGCTCTAATTTGTGGCATTTAAGAGACTAATTCCATTTTAAGCTTTCAACTTTAAAAAATGCAGAATACCTCTATATTGAATAATGTATTATGAGTGAATGAGTATTTTTCCCAGTGGCATTACTGAATTGAATGGCTGAGTAATTACTACTACGAGTATAAGAACAATGAAAGAATCCCGTCAGGTGATCAAACTCGAGCAAAGGAACAAATCAGGCTTGATGACAAACCATCATGAAGTACATTCTTTTGCGTTCGTTTAATTTAGTTCTTTGTGAATAATTACATACCACCACAGTGACACTTGTAACATTTCAGCACAGCACAAAGTCTACTCGTCATGTATGACCGCTGTATAATACTCTAATCGTGATCTTCACACTCTAAATATGCGTGAAAGTCCTTTGTAAAAGCTGTCGTTCTAGTAAAATCCAAATAACTGATAGTTGATTGATAACTGAAACGTGTTGAGCAGCAAAAAGCACTTGAGGGCACAGTGGTGATGTCCAGTTTCTGGGTCTCTTCTTCTTGAGAGTGAACCTGAAACATTCATATTAGCAGCCTGGAAAATTGACCATTAGGCTACAGCCATCGTGCTAGTATATAATTGAACCTACTATGCGTTGTAAAACGGCCTACAAAATCTATCACTCACATCCACAGAGCGTTTCTAGCCTTTCTATACACTTAGACAGTGTCAAATAAATATAATATTAGATCCATTGACAGTCACATTTCAAACTTTTTATCTTTTTTTAATGAAAGTGGCACTGACGGTCTGAAATAACACTGAATATGCAAGAAAACGTTCTCAATGCCAAGATTTGGAGCTATTTTTGTCAAAATGCGTGCATTAAAACATTTTTGTGAGTGTGAGAAATGTCCTCGCACTCAAGTCATCCAAGATGAAGATGAGTTTGTTTCTTCATCCGATTTGGAGGAATGGCATTGTGTCAGTGTCTCGGCAACGGATGTTCTGCAGTGAATGGGTGCCGTCAGAATAAGAGTCCAAACAGCTGATAAAAACGTTTTTAAAAAATCATCACGAAGGGAAAAGATGCATGCTTGTAAGAAACTAATTCTTAATTAACACGTTTTTAATTTCAAACCGCTGCTTCTGGCTAAAATATGAGTCCATAATCCATAATAACACTTCTTCCAGTGAATCAGGAGAAAAGTTTAGAGGAAAAAAACATTCTAAGACAGCTCTAAACAAATGTGTGGCTTGATTTTGGTGTGATAGACGACAGGAGATGGACTTTACAAAGGAGGAAGCATTATATTTTGACTATGAAGTGATAGATTAGTTACACTTTTTGTCTGGACTGAAGACGCTGATGCAATGCTACATTTCTCCAAATCTGATGAAGAAACAAACACACCTTGGAGTAAATTTTCAGTTCAGTTTTCTGCTCTAATCTTTGATCTCATTCAGACCGGGAACTCTGAACATGCAAAAGATGCACGACATCACTTGATTTCAGAACCAGATTCAGACGTTCCATTTGTTTCTGTGACACCTGGAGCTTCCAGAGAGAAATCACAGGTTTAAAATGGCTTGGTGGGAACGTTGTCCTCGAAAAAGTAACCAGCAGAATAAGTGTGACAGTGGAAGGCCTTTCTAGTTGAATTTTAAGTCTGATTTGATAAACAAACATTTTCAGACATAAAATTGTCCGCAGGATTCGTGGAGACGCCTGAGAGCTCTGGTCCTCATGTCTCTGGCTGTGTTTATTTCTGCATTAAATGTCACTGGTGCGGCTTCCCAGAGCCAGATCCCCCAGCGTGGAGAAGAAGTCTTCCATCTCCTTCTCAAGGAGGCGATTGCGGTTTTCTGCATCCTCACGGGCCCGTTCAGAGTTCCTCAGTTTGATCTCAAGCATTCGTTTTCTTTTTCTCTCCTGCTCCATCTCTTGCTCGAGTCTCTCCATCTGCGCACACAGGGCTGAACTCGACTCTTCCAGCCTGCAGAGGGCACAACACAGACGTGTGAGAAACCGGCAGGTATTACAGCGGAGAGCATGTCAATGTTTCTTCTTGATTTGTAAAGACTGGACAGGCTAATTATTCGATTCTACTGACAGTAAAAAAAAAACTGTACATTTATTTGTACAACTAACTCTAGTGGTGGGTTAAGGAAAACAATATACTAAAACCTCGATACATACATACATAATAAATTGGTCTTTAAAAAAGATATTTACGAACACTACAGTAAGTACTGAATAGATATTTTAAGCAAAACACTTTTCAGGACAGAATGTGTTTGTAAACAAAGTTTATCTTACAATTATTAGCAGATGATAATGTTTCATAAGTCCTCCACATTATTCCCAAAAAATTGGAGAAAGTTTATTTTATTTATTATATAATATTTTTTTCAGGTCTTGATAGAAAAATGCTGTTCTTTTAAAAATTAAAATCACAAAGTACACGTTTTCTTCCTAATACGACGTGTTTTCTCACCCAGTATAAGTGGATCTTTATATATGAAATGTATGTGTATATATTATATTTTTTATGAATGGTATAGGAGATCATATTATTTTGGGGTTCTTGGATTAAGAACATTTAAAAACCCCTTACTTGTGCACCATATATATATATATATATATATAAATATATACAGGGTGGGCCATTTATATGGATACACCTTAATAAAATGCCACCACGGTCACCACCCATCTTGAAAAGTTTCCCCCCTCACATATACTAATGTGCCACAAACAGGAAGATAATATCACCAACCATTCCCATTTTATTAAGGTGTATCCATTTTTGTATTAATATGCAGTATGTGGGTTACCAAACCATTGACAGTAGCCATAGCATGGATATTTTATATGTGTGAGAAACAAATTTACCTGACCTTTAATAGAAACTAGCCCTACCCGAAACAGAGCTTTCAAGTTATCCTTTGTCTTTGGAGTGTATTATTTGCTTATAGTCTTGCTGTAGTACTGTTGTCATGGAGATGCTGTTTAGGTGTTATTTTTAAACAATTCCAACCAATTTTAAAAAAAACACCAGCCTTACTGTTTAATTCTAGACTCATAAGTCTGTTTCTGCTTCCTCAGCTCTTCTTTCAGTTCTGCCACGGCGCTGACCAGAGATGAAGGGCTTTCATCTACATCTCCATCTTCATCCACGACTCTAATGATCGGTGCGGAGCTCCCATTGTCACTGCTAAACAAACCGCTCGAGCGCTTCTCCACAGCATCCTCCTCATGTTCCCCGGGCTTAGCTGCCTCCTCGCTCCGTTCTTCTGGAGCACTCAGCCCGTCTTCTGTCCCCAGCGGCTCACCTCCAGAGTCTCTGACGGAGATCTCACAGGACGAGGAGGACCACGGTGTGCTGTCCATACTTAGCACGCTGCCCAGACTCGAGGAAGAAGTGACGTTGTCATAAGTAGACAGTCTCTGAGAGGAGCCTGAGTCCCTGGAGCGCTCGCCGGACGAGGTTCGGCGGTGTCCCCTTAGTGAGGACAGACCATTCATTAACCAGTTTCCACTCTCCACTGCGGAGGCTCCTTTGGCCGAGGAACCTTTGAAGGTATATTTCCATCCAGGAATTGTCTTGGCCTGCTTACTTGGGCTGATGGCTGTCTCTCCCTTTCCCTGAGGTGGGGGTTTAGAGGCTAAAGCGGCATCTGTAGATGGGCAGGTGTTGAGATCCTCCTCAGAGATCCAGTCCACTAGGTTGGACTGCTGAAGTTGCTGGCTTTGGTCCTTGAGGTCCACCTGGTTCTGTGATGTTTCTGAGTCTTTTTCAGTGTACAGGCGCTCATGTTTGCTGATGAGCAGCGTCATGAGATGCTGAACAAGGGAGGTACCTATAAAACACACACAGAATGCTGTATTCCATCAACCTCATCTATACGTGATGTTTAAATCATAAATTAGGATGAAAGTCCTTAAATAAATAGGTAAGAGAGAACTTTTACTCAGAGATAGTCAATTTCACAAAAAACATTACAAAGAACTAGTTAGTATTAGCAATGAAATCAATAGATTTTTTTTTTGATAGGGGTCTTACTCGGGAGCCTGAATTCTTTCTGATTAAGATAAAATGTCATGAAAAACTGGCAAGTGGATTTTGCATGATGAGCCACTCCCCATCTACATGGGTATAAATCAATGGTCCTCTTCCTCCCATCCTGGTTCCTTTCCTCTTGGAGCAGCATGAGGAGCTGATGAATTTGTGAAAGGCCTCTTTTTCGTCCAGAATCGAAAAAAAAACAAGGTTGCTTTATTAGCTGCGCATAGCAACTGACTTCCCTCTCCAGATGCAGTTCCTCCAATGTCCATTCTTGTGGCCAAAGAATGCTATGGGTCAACCTGACTGAGATAAGAGACGTTGACAAAGTGTGCTTTCTTGACACTCCCATCTCCCAGGCTGGGCTATTCTGTGAGGCCAGCAGTAAAAAAGCAGGCTAAAGCTATCCAGCACATCCTGTACGGGGTGATCCAGCTGCCACCGTTTCTGCCAGCCCCTAATTCCTCCAGGAAGCAACAGCCCTGACACAGATGGCCCAGAGATGTAAGGAACTACTTTTCTGATGGAAATGGTGAACACAGCTCCACCCCATCTTTTTTGTTTTATTTTTGTTCCACCATTGGCCCAAGGGCCAGTGGTACCCTCATTCTCCAAAAAAGAGTAGTTTACTTTTTCTCCGGGCCGTCATGCTCGGGGGTTGACACTGAGCGACACGCTGTCTCCTCACTCTCGCCCTCAATGGTCTTATTGCCAGCCGCCAAAAAGGTAGGTTCAGCTCAGGGACACAATGCCTTCCCATGCATCTCTGACTGGTCCCTCCATAGTCAGGGGTTCAATGGTACTGAAACATTTTCAGAGTCTCTTGGGGCATGTGGCATCCACAGCTGCAGTCATGTCACATAGATTGCTTCACATGAAAACACTTTAGCACTGGTTACGCTCCAAAGTCAACGTGTTGCCGCTTATTCAGTCCCTGGCCATGACCTTGACCTAGTATCAAGGTCAGGGAAAATGAGGAACAGGTATTGCTGGTTGCACCTTACTGGTCCACCCAGATCTGAATTTCAGAGCTCATGCTCCTTGCCACAACCCCTCCCTGGCACAACCAACTGCAGAAGGACCTCCATTCTCAGGGGCTTGGCACCCTTTGGCACCCTTGCCATAATGGTAAGAAGAATCCCAGTTCTACTGCAGGTGGCAGATCGCTTAAGACACGTTCCATATAGGAGTCCCAAGTGAAGGTTTCTAAAGATCCAGACATGGCGGACTTAAGTGATGTGCCACCAGAGTTTCTGAGGGGTCATCCTTCTAGGCCAGGGGTCACCAAGGTCGGTCCTGGAGGGTCGTTGTCCTGCAGTGTTTAGCTCTAACCCTAATCAAACACACCTGAAGCAGCTAATGGACACGGGCCCTCCAGGACCGAACTTGGTGACCCCTGATCTAGGCCATCTCTGGTTCCCTCCTAGGTCCCTCTACTGTCCTGGCTGGCTGGGGTCCATTTGAGCCACTGGATTAAGTTGAGCTTAAATTTCTATCTGCTAAGACAGCACTCCTGACTACGCCACTTCCAACAAGAGGGTCGGGGACCTCCAAGCATTTTCAGTGAACGAAGAGTGCCTTGTGTTTGGGCTGGGCTATTCTGACATGGTCCTAAAACCCCAGCTTGTATATGTTCCCAAGGTTCCCACCATGCCTATCCACGGTCAGATGGTGAACCTGCAAGCACTGCCCTCAGAGGGGTTGCTGTGTCCTGTAAGAGCACTTTGCATATACAGGGAATTTACCTGGAGTATCAAAAGCTCGGAGCAGCTCTTTGACTCTTACAGATAAGGAACGTCTCAGTTATGTACATAATCCTTGTTGGAGGGAATGGATATTTGATGTCCCCATGCCACAACCTTGAATCATCGCAGGTTGCCAGGGACATCTCGCTACTTCAGCAGTGGATGCACCTGGTGCCTCTTTATATCTGCATGCAAAGGGAGTGGCTGAGCATACAAAATCTACTAGCCAATTTTCACTTGCATTGTAATTGTCGATAAATGCCTTTGAAACGTATAAAGTGCTTGTAATTATATTTCAGTACATCATAGAAACCACTGAAACAAAGATCTAAAAGCTGTTTAGCAGCAAACTTTGTAAAAACTAATATTTGTGTCATTCTCAAAACTTTTGGCCACGGCTGTATAGCCGGATTCCTCAAATCTTAGATGCTCAGGTGAGTTTGATTAGGGTTGGAGCTAAACTCTGCAGTGCATCGGACCTCCCGGGTAAGATTTGAGGAACCCTGCTTACTGTATATGTGTGGTTATGTTTAATCTTCAAAGTTTTATTATGCACACTCAAATTTTTAGTAGTGCGTAGATTATGATTGCATTTATGCCACAAAAAAGGCTACATTGGCCACAGCTGTCCAACTGTCCTGCAGGTGTCTTGTTTTGCAGTGTGTTTGTAATGAGCTGGAAATTCAATGATAAGTGCTTACCTTCCATAATAGTTACTGGATCCTCCATCTTGGGACGGAGGATATTTGGTCCAAACACGGTGGCCAGGTTCTGCACACCCATTTTGTTTTCATTTGAGTGAGACTGCACCTCATCCAGAAATCTACAACAACAGAGCTCACTTTCAGCACTGAAGCACGAAAACCACTGACAGAAATGTGTCTGAAGTGATTATGTTGGACATACTTGCATATATATTTCAGAAGGTTGTAATTGGCAGCTGGAAGGGTCGTCACTAGCTTCCCTAATTCTTGTATTCCCTGTGGAAACATGAAATCATTGAAGCGACCAAAACTTCTTGTGCTTCAAATTCAAGTGAAAATATTGACGGTTAATTTTATATTTTGAAAAAATCAGCCTTCTCTAAAAGATTTTTCTTGAAACACAGATTATGTGAATAATGTAATCTGGGAATTAAATCTTGACTTGCATCCTCTGCATCTGTGCATCTCATCATGTCAGCTGTGAAATATGTGGGAGGAACATTGGCTTGCAAACCACATACTGGCTGAAAAAGCTTTCTGTTTTATGAGCACACAAACATGCATTTCCACAACATAACTGCTGAAATATTACATACTAATACCAGCAAACAGCTCAACAGAAAACAAATAGTTTTTGTGCACAGCCCTGTATATTCATGTGATAATTCCTTAAGCTTGTTCCAGCACAGCAGCTGCGTTCTTTGGATTCATTTTTCAAAAACAGCAAATGTTCAAAAGTCTGTTCAACACATCAGATGGCCATTATTGTTGTCATCAAAGTATTATTTTCCTAGTTTTGATTTATGGAATTCTTATCATTAGGTTTAGGCCTATAAACCTAATGTACCCTATATATTCAAGGTGGGCTATTTATATGGATACACCTTAATAAAATGGGAATGGTTGGTGATATTAACTTCCTGTTTGTTGCACATTAGTATATGTGAGGGGGGGAAACTTTTCAAGATGGGTGGTGTTGGTGGTGGCCATTTTATTAAGGTGTATCCATATAAATGGCCCATCCTGTATTTCTAAACTAACCAGCTCTTAAAGAGTTGCAACTTTAAAGACTTAACGTTAATAATTCTGGTGCAGATTTGAATTTATTTATTTATTGAATGTTACACATTTTGACAAACTTGATGTTTGCAAACCTGTGCTTAATATTTTATACTAATATTAAAAATTATTATAGAATATTAGTCAACAAGATTGACTCAATGCGGTCACTAACCTCCTCCTCATCTTTGGCCAGGAGCTGAGCACAAGTGAGAAAGTCTTCATATTTGCAGAAGGGAACGACGGGCTCGGGGAGCTCCCTGAGATACAGCTTCAGCAGGGAAGCCACGGTGTGGACATCAGTGTTACTAGAAATGACAATCACAGGGTTAGTAAGAGCAGATGGTGTAGTGCTCCATGTCTGTGCTGGAGGAGATGCAAACCTGTCAAACTGAGGTTTATCTCCACAGTCAAATGCCTCCTGAAGCTCCTTCACGAGGTTGGCTTGTCCTGGCATCCGGAACAAGCCTTCTTCATCAAGACCCTGTTCCCTGATGAAATCCACGCACTGCTCCACTAAGAGAGGGGCGAGACGAGGACCAAACTTCCTTTCATACTGTACCGTGTCCTCCAAACGCTGGCCAAATATGCCTGGAGAGATGAAGCAGCTCAGGTTTAGCTTTAATCAGTCGAATCAGACATCACTCCTTACAAAAAATGCACGGTACGTTGTTAATGTTAATGTTGACATTCTATAGTGCAAAATATTCTTTAGATTAATGAAAACGATCTTACTAAAAGTAATTACTTTAAGAAATACAGAATGTACAGAATGGAATATATATAAATCTGTTTTACATATGGTATATTGATAAATACTACTACAACAATCAACAGTATTTTATGCAACATTTACTTGAAATTCACCAAGTTGTGATATTATCTATTTAATTATACCGTTTTCACCTGAACTTTTCTGACTGACTGCTTTGCTCCAAATGACAGAACAGCATCGGGCAGATTCACACTTACAGTGAACGTCGACGTATTTCAAAGAATGTGCAGGACAAAGAAACACTCGTTTTACATGAGAATATTCTCTTTCCATTGATTTTCTGTCAGCGCATGTTTCTGCTCCAGGTGGCAAAAAGTTAAAAAACAAACTACTGAAGCTTTCAAAGACTGACGAGAAGAAGAGCACAATGAAGAATTGTTTTTATAATGTCCTTAGAAGTCGTCTTAGTAATGTAGATCCAAACTTAATTGAAAAGCAGAGTCTTTAAGAAATCCAGTAGATTGAATCTTCTTCTTGTCGTCAGCTGGCGTCGCTTTCAAGACCACGGTAAGAAAATCTCTTCATGTTATTATTTATGCAGAGATAACCTTAGCTAGGCTTTAAGAATTCTAGCTTGTAATGGAAGTGGAGACACATGGACACATTGTCTATACTGAGAGCTGATAACTTGAACTTGCTTTACATTACTTATTTGAACTTTCTATTAATAACATGACTTTGTAATGTAATCTCTGGATAGTGAGGCATCTACTCTGCTCAGTGATATTTTTGTGACCACTGACAACTCTGTGAACATGCATATATTATCCAGTGGCGGAGAGAAGGAGTGACTAACCGGTACAGTGGGTACGGAAAGTATTCAGACCCCCTTCCTTTTTTCACATTTATTTTGCAGCCATTTGCTAAAATCATTTAAGTTATGTACACACAGCACCCCATACTGAGAGAAAAACAGAACTGTTGACTTTTTTGCAAATTTATGAAAACTGAAATATCACATGGTCTAAGTATTCAGTATTTAGTAGAAGCACCCTTTTGATCGAATACAGCCATGAATCTTTTTGGGAAAGTTTTTCACACCTGGATTTGGGGATCCTCTGTCATTCCTCCTTGCAGATCCTCTCCTATTCTGTCAAGTTGGATGGTAAATGTTGGTGGAGAGCCATTTTTAGGTCTCTCCAGAGATGCTCAATTGGGTTTAAATCAAGGCTCTGGCTGGGTCACTCAAGAACAGTCACAGAGTTGTTGTTAAGCCACTCCTTGGTTATTTTAGCTGTGAGCTTTGGGTCATTGTCTTTTTGGAAGGTAAACCTTTGGCCCAGTCTGAGGTCCTGAGCACTCTGGAGAAGGTTTTGGTCCCGGATATTCCTGTACTTGGCCGCATTCATCTTAGATAGCTCATTTTGGCAATTCTGTGTTTTTCTGTCAATATGGGGTGCTGTTTGTACATTAATGAGGAAAATGAACTTTTTATCATATGGCTGCAATATAACAAAGAGAGCAAAGAGAGGTCTGAATTCTTTCCGTACCCACTGTATGTGTGTTTTAATTTAGTGGTTTTACCTCCTCCAAACGGAGCCCAAATGACCCGTCTGATGGCCTTCACCCAGTCGTCCATGTCACTCTGAGAGTTGGCCATGAGCAGAAAGGACTCATGGCTCACCGCAGCCTTGTCTTTCTCACCGGCTGAGACAGAAAACAAGAGAGGTGATCTGTCAGATGATAGAAATTCATCTGAGATACATATCTTCCTTCATATTTCTTAAAGTGTTTCAGTTAAAATAAATTCTAAAGCTAAACATGCATAAATTCTTAAACACACTAAGATTATGTGAATGGCCACAAATGCAAGAAGTGCTAGCTTTATGTTGTTCCTATTTTATATCAAATGCAAGCACAGATTTTTCCACAGGATTAATTTACATAGTTATACAAAGAAGTGTCATTCAGCCAATTGTATAATGCTGCTGTACAGAGTTTAGCCTGAGAATTGTGAGGTAAAATGTTGCAATTATCTTTTAATTATTTTTTTATTTTATTTTGTGGTGTAAACAAACCTCCAAAAGATATGTTTTGTGTATCAGTGAGATATATTTCAGTGTCAGTTCAAAGTTCTTAAAAATATTTCAAAAGACCAAAGTAAAAACAGTAACTGATTGGGTTTGCAACAGTAAAGGATGAAAAATCCACAATGATTTCAGTTCAGAGCTTCATTATGATAAAAAAATAAAATTAAAAACCAAACAATCTGAAGCATTGAACACCCAATACTCTGCCGGCCAGATAAAACGACTTGTCATGAGAAGATAAGTGTTCACAGCAGTGTCGAATGAACGGAAAGAAAACAAGTACTGATGCAATTAAGATGAATAAGGCCAGTAGAGCCAGCGGTGCGTCCGAGGCTCTCACACAGAGCACAGTATAATGAGCAGGCTTCATTTCTCACCATGGTGTGGCATTTTGTTAACATTCATGTCTCTTTAGGAAGTGTCAGAATGTCGGCCGTTCTTGTGGGGAGGGAAGAACAACAGCGATCTGATTAACTGAATCCTGGGGACTTTTTCCTTTTTCAAACAACCAATTTGTGTTTATTTAAGCATGAAATACAGATGGAGTGCTCGAGGCTTTGGCAGATACATGCTCAACATGCAATTCCCTTTCATGAATTTGGCAGCATTTTGTATTCATGTGTGTTCCTGAGAACCCATGACGTGATCTGGATTATGTGCTGTGTAATTATGCACAGGACTGAAGAAGCTTATCTCAAATCGACCTTTGGAGAAATATTACGAGCAGGAGTGATTTTACGCCTTATTAACATCAACATAGCAGGGAAACACTACATGAAAACAAACAGGCTAGAGGTATGAGAACAGCAACATCTATTAAGCTTCTTTGGTGACAAGATATTTTTTCTGATGATAATTAGAGGACTTACATTTTTTTTGCCAAATCAAACAGTAAATGTTTTGTATACATATCAATAAGCCCCAGCCATTCAATGAAACAACACTGAAACAGGCCATTCAAGTGATTCACCCAAACCTGGTTCTGGTTCCAAACTGACTGGCATTTTCTTTTTAAATGACCTCCATATAATGCCTAGTGCTTATAAACACAGTGCTTTGAATACAGGGTAACTGTTGCTTTCCTGCTCTTCTATAAGAGCCATATACTGTGCATTTTATTCAACACGTCTGTCGTTTTTGTTCAGACCGATGCTTATTAACTTTGTTTTTTTTTAAACTTGTATTATTTGAAAC
This sequence comes from Enteromius thamalakanensis, assembly GCA_032357475.1. NCBI lineage: Eukaryota > Metazoa > Chordata > Actinopteri > Cypriniformes > Cyprinidae > Enteromius > Enteromius thamalakanensis. The sequence continues at coordinate 760,275 of JAUCMT010000063.1, forward strand.
GTAACATTGTAACATTGTTGCATTATAACATTGCACACACACACACACCAAACACACACACAAACACACACACATGTTGGGTTTACATGTTTTATGGGGACATTCCATAGGCGTAATGGTGTTTCTACTGTACAGACTGT
>JAUCMT010000063.1:760514-772422 GCA_032357475.1 Enteromius thamalakanensis
ATTTGATAATACCTAGAATATCAAAATCTACTGCGGGTGGCAGATCCTTTTCTTATTTAGCACCCAAACTCTGGAACGATCTACCTAATACTGTTCGGGAGGCGGGCACACTCTGTCAGTTTAAATCTAGATTAAAGACTCTTTACTCTGGCTTACACATAACACACTGATACACATTTATTAATCAAATCAAAGGATTGTTAGGCTGCATTAATTAGATCAGCTGGAACCAGGAACCGAGTCTGTCTCTCCCTTATTCTGTTTCTCAGTCCGTATCAAGATCAGATGGTATATCAGAACAAAGAGAAAATAATGCAAATCTAGAGCACTCACTGTACAGAGAGCATGCAACACCTAATTCTGAGTCCAGTTTAGACATTCTAATAACTATAGGTGATGTCAGCCAGCAGTCATTAGAGTATATAGTGTGAGTTTAAGTTTATAGTTAGTGCTGTAGGGATAAAAACTAAGATGCACATTCATCTGATGTTTAATGTCGTAAACCTCTGTGATTTTTGCCTGGTTCAGGCTAGGCTAGGTTTTTGAGCTAGACACTACTCCAGAGTGATTTATCTTGCTTTAGGAAGGTTTGATTGGAATGAAACTAGTTGCGTATTATGTTCTTTCACATCAAAGCACATAAAGAGGTGATCCTACAGAGGTCCATCAGTTCCCAAGGGACTTCACACAGAATATACAATTACATCTCTGTGTCTCTGTTTGCTTTTTCAAAGTGTTGGCTCTGCTTTGAAAATGGATTTAGACACTTAAGTCACTCTCTAAAATGTCTGATGTCATTGAATTAGATACAAAATATCACAATCAATGTCATCTGTGTTTTTCTCAGAACTAAAACCACTCCTAACTCATTATTTAAATGGCTTCTAATCAGTTTTGGTGAGTTTTAGTGGATGTATGAAGTTCTCTTCAACTGTAATGTCATTCAATACAATAACTATGAACACTAGTGCCCTCCACTAATATTGGCACCCTTGGTAAATCTGAGGAAAAGTGGCAGTGAAAATAAATGCAGTTTATCCTTTTGATATTTCATACAAAGAATGGACAAAAAATCTATCATTGAAGAAAAACAATTAAAAATAGGGAGAAAAACTCGTTGTGAAATAAATGTTTTTCTCCAATATTGTTGGCTACAATTATTTGCACCCCTAGAATATTTTATGAGTAAAATATCTTTTAACATTCATATTGACAATTTTGAGCACTCCAGGGTGAATATGGACATAAAAACAGCCCTGGCTTCCTGTTTCACAGAAATATTTATATACAGTATGTATATAAATAAGGTAAACAAAGTCCAAATTCCCATAATCATCAATTACAATGAGAAAAAACATATAATATATTTCTTATATGCTGCAAAAGATAAGTGAGCTTCACCAATTAGTGAAGTGGCTTTAAGAAAAGCCAGCGAAGAGCAGTGAACATTTCCATTTCCACCATCAGGGAAATAATTAAGAATTTCCAATCAACATAAAATATTGCAAAGCTGCCTGGGCCTATATTTCAGCTGGAGGTCCTGGACATCTTGTTTAGACACATGACATGATGGATTCTATCAAATACCAACATATAAAAATCAATAATTCACTGACTCTGTTAGAAATCTAATAATGGGTCATGGTTGGGTCTTCCACTGGGACAATAATCCAAAACAAACATCAAAATAAACACAAGAATAAGTCACTGAGCACAAAATGAAGCTTTCGCCAAGACTGTCCCAGTCCTCTGAGCTGAACCTGAGAGCATTACAGGAGAAAACTCAGAGCTGTTATCCTGGGAAAATGATTGTGGCTAACGTATTGGAGAAAAATATTTATTTCATCATGAGTTTTTCTCCATATTTTCAATATTTTTAATTTAATGATAGGTTAGAATTTTGGATATATATATATATATATATATTACAGTGTTCTTTTTAATTTTTGCCTTTTATTTGACCATAAATATGCTATTTTTTAAAACATGTTTCTGACTCATACATGCAGTTCCACTCTAATATCAGATTTGAAGAATTTCAACTTCTGATTGTACACACAGGTATATGTATACATACTTACAAAAATACTAAATGTTAATTTATCACTTCTATGTTTTCTGTATTATTCACTCATTTTAACACGTGAAAATGGTGTGTGGAAGGGAGTAGAGGTACATCATCTTGATTAGCAGCCGTATTAAAAACCAACATTATTGAACAAACAATGGAATTAAGAACCAACTATTCTGTACAAAGATAACCCAGCATTTCAGCGTCAAAACAATAATTCAAAGGACACTCTAGAAAATCCCTGTCACTGATTTCTGCATGTAAGTGCATGAACAAAGGTATTACCTTGGTTTAGTGTCGGTTTGTGCCTCGGTGGCTTACAGCAGCCCTGTCCCATGATGCTCCGAGGGATTGAGCTGCTTCTAATGCACTGCCATGTCTCTTACTCCAACAGATTGGCCATTAACCCAAACACAGCTCAATGCAGAATTCATGCTGCAGATGTGTACAAACCTTCAGTAGTTGTCATTTACATCTCAGTCATCCCAGAGACCACAGAATAAGAGCAATCTGGATCATGTAGTCCGTACGAGTGAGTAGAAAATACTCTTGATATCTCGGCTCAGCTCAAGCAGACTTCTGTTTCTATGATTCCCGCTGACTTCTCACGGTAGACTGACAGAAGGAGACAGCCTGCTCTGTTAGTCCTTTCTAAACACCTCGGTGCACTTAAGCAAACAAACAGATCACCAGATGCATGGATCTCCGAGGACCTGATGCTCAGGGAAATCCTCCTCAGAGCAGAAATCTTGCAAAAAAATCACAAGTACATTCTCAAACACAGTAGCATGAAAATCTCCCAGCAATGCCATGCTTTCCCAACTGCTTTAGATGCCATTTTTATATCAGCGCCTGCCATTTATATCCCTGCAATGAATGCTGCCATTGTTTTTTTTGTTTGTTGTACGCAATCTAGCTTTTTTATAAACTGAACATAGGGATAACTTTTATATTGTTTTTATTGTTTGAAGATTAGCTCTTACTGTACTACAACAACTTAGGTTTACTTGATTATTCAGGCATCATGCTTTAGAAAAATCTCAAATACGATCATCAGCCGTTTATTGTTCGTCTCTCAATCATAGTCATATTGCATTGCATTGTTTTGATCATTATGCATGTATGCATTGTAGTGACAACTGACACTTATATCATTTTACAGTAAGCAGTCTGTTCAACTTTTCTTGTATTTTTCTTTGTGGCCATATAAATATTAATATGTGCACCAATTCGCATAATTTTTATTGACTTTGGGTCTTTGTGATTGTCAGTTTTCGAGCCTGCTCTTAATCAAATCTTTCCATTTCTTCATTGTTTTTGTAGCTTAGTTGTTTTCAGAGTTCAATCAACAACAGGTCAGACACCTCCAGATAAATGGTGCTCTCATATTAAAGCAGAGAAGCATGAGGGAGATCTGAAATCTGCTTTTTGTCGTGTTATTGTTTGTTTTGCATGGAAAAGGACTTTGCCAATGAGCTTGTTTGATTCAAAGGAGCTGAATCATGCCCTTCAGATGGAGACTGTGGTTAAGGGCTCTTCTCTGGGGAGTTCTGACATGGGAAAGAACACTGCTGACTGCTTTATTTATTGCGTTTGGTGCATTACTTAATCTAACGCCAAGGGGGCTTTAGGGGTGAAAAACTGATTCACTGATGCATCCTGATTTCTTTTTAAACTAGATCTAAAGTACTAGATTGAACTAGATACAAAAATGCATCAGAATTTTACATTAATTTTATGCAAAAATATTCAGTGAATTACAGGAAAAGAATGCATATTAACCAACAAGAATAACATCGCCTGTAATCTGTGACCAGGGTGGCGTTTTCAGAGATACGAAATTCAATACCTCCCATTTTAACTTGATTATCATGCGCAAAAGAGAAAATCTAATATCTTGTAAACACTAAATGGATTTGGAGGGCATTTGGAGGTTCACTCTTTGCTTTATTGTTTAGGAGAAGAAGCTCTGGTGTGTGTCACACTCGTGTGTTATTTACTCATCATTAATAAAACACACACACACACACACACACACACACATGTACAGTCAGTTTGGGCAAAACCAGCCCTCTGTAGTCAATATGCTCTGAAAAGCCTGCTCAATTACTGTACTCTCAAAAGCCACACGTATGCTGGTTTCAGGACAGGACATTGATTTGATGGTTTGATATGAAGATCTGCTCACCTGGCACAATCTCAAAAAGGTTTCGTCCGGGCTCTTCTGGGTTGGCTGTCAGTTCATTCACTTGGCTGCCCTTCAGTGAGATGCAGCCCTGCACAGAGGAACAGTTAGAAATGCATCACTTAACTGTTACTGAGCTATTAATCCATCAGACACAATTACCGTGTACACTTGAATGTAATTCTTTAATCAGCGTCACATCTTCTGGAGATGTGGTACCAGGGATTTAGAGCCTATTGTGTTATCAGAAGCTTCAGCGTGTGTGTTTTATCATACTGCACATTTTCTGAGTGCCTCCTTCAAAGAGATAAACTGAACTGAATGAGCTTTAGATATTACTCACCCTGAAGCAAAAAGAAGCAAGATTTGGGAGCTGAATCTGTTTGGCAAGTAACAAGACATTTTAATTGGCTGTTGAATAGTTTGAATGGATTTACTCGCTGTTGATTTATTAGAAGAATCATTTTATGATGACTGTTGACTTACAATTTAGGGGCTGGATTAAAAAAAAAAAGATATTCTTAAGAAAGAAATGGAGATATTCAGGATGAATGATTGTAAGAATGTTGAAATACTTTAAGAAGTTATTTCACATTCAAATATTTTACTTTTCTTAAGAAGGAAATGACAAGCTTTTATCTGATTGTATGGATCATCTTTGCACTGATCTCCGCGTTCGGTGGTAGCTGTAGCTTAGCATAGGTCATTGAATCTGATTAGACCGTTAGCATCAAGCTCAAAAATGACCAAAGAGTTTCTATATTTTTCCCAGTTAAAACTTGACTTATCCATAGTTACAATGTGTACTTAGACCAACAGAAAATGAAAAGTTGTGCATTTTCTAGACCGATATAACTAGGAACTGTACTCTCATTCTGGGACTACTTTCAGGCGCTGCATAATATCATTACGCCTGCTGCAGCCATGGTACAGCAGCACAGATCCTCGATTAGAATGAAAAATATGGATACTCTTATGGTCTAATCAGATTGACTGAACTATTTAAAAAAAAGTTAGCCTTTGTGGCATGTTTCTTTAAGTTAGATAATCAGAAAATACAGTAGCAGTACCAGATCATGATATATGGGACGTCATTCACAATACAGCCCGGTCTCCTTTCATCTCAGTGTGTGATTTGCGATGAGATTGGCCTACACAGGCCTTCCACTTTGAAGCCCATTGATTAAAGGCAGGAAAAGTGGGAGGATTGACATTTTCACACAGATCCTGGCCAGCACAGCATGGGCACAGATTAATGGTGCTCAGAGGAGTATCGACTCTCCTCTGTTCATCACACTCGTCCGTCTGACTGAAGAAATTACCAAGCCTGGACTGCATTGACTGCTTAACATGAGGTGGTCAAAACCTGCTAAAAGCCACACACCGGCTCAGACTATGGAGGAAATATGAAGCAACTGGGCATAAATGGAGGAGTTCACACTTACTAATAACTCTTCGTCACATGATTCTCTCACATGAAGTACTGTCTAGAATCTAGAAAGTGTGTGTAGTGTTTAAGAAGTAGATTAGTGATGGATGTCACATTTATTGACTTTGATTATTTGCCGTCTTTTGTTGGAGATCTCTCACTTGTAACACTCAGTTGTGCATGTTTTGCATTAATATAGTGAAGAAAACTTTGAATCCTCTCACCAGCGCATTTACAGTATGAAACATACAGTTAATATTTATGTTTATGATAGGAAGACACACCTAAAATATAGATATTTATATTCATATATTTTTTATCTATATATCTTTTGGACAGATATATATATATATGTATTTAAATTTTTCAAATAAGCAGAAAAAAGTACTTTTCTAAAGTGATTGATGTAGACAGAAGCCATTGGACAACCATCTCAGTAGTGCAGTGGTGCAAACTCAGAGTAGTTCAATAGCCAAATTTCTTCTGAGTGTCTTAAAAGCTGAACACACCTGTGGTTTGGTCTCCTCTTCATCCTTGTAGAAGTAGAGGTGGTCAGCACGCAGCACAAACCAGCGCAGCTGCCAGTTCTTCATGATGCTCCTCTGCTTCTTCAGCCAGCCGGCCTTTAGCACTCCCTCCTGGAGACTCGGGGAGGTGGACCGACACAAGCCACGGGACGCCTCTCCCATCACCATGCTCTTGGACCTGGCTGCAGGTGACCAGAAGAAATGTACATGTCAGCGATCAAAGACATCTTCATTTCTAGTCATGCACGATTTAAAGATGACACGCACTTGCAGTAGCAGAGAAGAAAACTGTCATCGTTCACACAAAAGCAGAACTGTAGGTCATTGTATGATTTCAGAAGACTTTATGAGTCATACCAACTTGTCTTTTTTGAAGTTTGACAGCTTTAATCTCTATTCATGGCATAAATGTGTGGAAAAAGTGATCTAAGCGATTTCTTATGAATTCCTCTATTTTTACAGATGAAAGAAAGCTTCAGCAAATGCATGTGGCTTAGAGATACAGTGGCAGGGATTTAAGAATCAGTCAATGATATACTGTTATGGTCATATTTTTTTTTTTCATTTTCCATGTATTTTTAGTTGAGATGCTGGTCATTTAGTTGTGTTTTGTCATATTTATGAGCCATCTTATGCCTCTGGGCTGTAGGCTCCAAATCAATGTGTGGCTTTTAGAGAAAGAGAAGAAATCAATGTTTTTTCCCCATCATTTATATTATTATATTAAATTATTTTTCACTCCCAATCCAATAGTGAGCTGGAAAACTGACTGCTCCTTAAGTACCAAACTCATAAAGAGCGCAGAAGAAAGAACACCATTGATTTTATCCATAACGTAGATGACTTACAGTAGAATCATGACTTAAACACTGTTTAATTGTTTTAATTAATAAACTAGATTTCTAAACAGTTTTTATTATTTCTAATAGTTGAAGTATTTTATTTACTCACAAACACTGTGTATTATGTACAGATATTTTATTTAGTTGTTTTTTTATGCTCAGCTTGGTGTGTTCAGCTTCATCTCCTGCAGCAGAATATGAAGATCCGTCCTCTCTGGAGTGTACCGGTTAGCCTCTGGTAAATTTATCTGGGATTCTCCAGTATCTCTTTCCCAATGGGAGTGAGTTCTCGTGCTCTAATAGGATCTCCAGAGTGTAATTTAGTCCGAGTTGATATATAAACCTCTGCAGTTTGCCATTTCACGAAGTTAAGATGGTGCCAAGGACCACTTAGAGCGTCATTTAACAAAAATAGACCTATTGTTTTATGAAACTGAATATATAAAATGTATTTTGGTTTGGTTCTTCTGATTTTGCTCTGACACAGGCCTCACGTACTACTATATGAACAATCTGTGTCACCGTCCATTGATAATTTATAGGAGTCTGTCCAGCACAAACGAAGTCATCTTAGGCCTCTGGGCTTTAGAGACAAAATCAATGCATGTGTGGCTTTCAGAGTAAGAAAAAAAAAAATCCGTCTGTTCTTCTCATTTATATTACTGTATTATTATTCACTCTCAATCCACATCTCTTGCTCTTTAAGTCTGTAATTCATATGGAGTGCAACAGCCTGGATCCGAAGAGAAGAAAAATCATATTTTCTCCATACGTAAAATGGTTTTTAATGGTATATCTTTATGAGTTACCTGTCAAAAGTGACCTACTGTGAGCGAAGAGGTTGTTCATTTATCATATATGCTTTTGTTCAAATAATCATGTTCAACAGTCCTGGTAAAAAACTACATTTCCCAAGATTCTGCAAAGAAATCTCCACCAAACAGAGAATTACAGCAAAAACACTACAGCTACTCTGAAGCACTGCAAATCCTCTCAAACTACTGAAACATTAGTACTTTTGTGCCTATTTTATGAAAAATTTACATTGTCTACTTTTTATACATATAATACATAACTATATTTCGTCATTGAGTTATTTGCAATGCCTCATGGGATTGTAGTTATTTTCCTCATTAAGTCGTACACATCTGTAAAGGGATTCATCTCGTAGCTGGTTGGTTTGGTTCATGGCTAATAACTCTTTAACAACAAAACAGAAAAAAAAAAAGAAAATACTAGAAGAGTGGGCGGGCACTATTGCACAATAACCTGCTTCTGATTGGTCACAGGATTTTGTGCTCTGCTGTTGTTGTATAATGACCATGGTCTCAAGCAACTTATTTCCAATAATGTTAGGCAATGGCTCTTGAATTATTCTATGATACACCTTTGTACCTTTTTAGCCCAAAAGGTGCATCACAGCTATTAGTTTATGCTCTGGGAATGTTTTCTGAACGTTCTGGTTTTGTTGCGGGAACGTTATTTTGAATGTTCCAAAAAACGTGGAAATCTCCAGTTTGTGTAATGTTCCTAGAACCTTATTAATGTTCCAGCAACGTTCTTGCAACCTAAATTTCACATTCTATGAACGTTTTCTATCAACATTATTAGAACATTTATGTTACAGGAACATTACCAACGTTATAGAAATGTTCCAAAAACATTATTTTAATAACATTTACACAACTTTTAAAGAACGTTCTGGGTACGTTCCCTTTTAGCTGGGATATTAGTACCTTGATAGTATATAATAGGACCTAAAGTGTGTTAGTCATGGTGCCACCCCCAGCGATAAATAGTGGAGAGCGATCTGACTGTTTTTATGCATGCTTTGCTGTCTTGAGTGCAGATGTGGAGGTACTGAGTCAGGCTCTTAGAGAGACATGTGTGATGACTCGGGATCTGTCTCCAATGGCCTTTTCCATAGTGTCTCATTCTCATTGGGCTTCTTGATTATATTAGTGGTGTCTGTGGGTGTGGTGTCTTCTGTAGCCCTGCTCCGTCTGATGGAGACCAGAGGAAGACTGCCGCAGGAAACAAGGGCTATCTGGGTCTCTAATGAAATATGATAATGAAACTTCTATATTGGGGATCCTGACTTGTAAAACTGGCAACATTTAGCTCTCATAATTATATTTAGCCAACCTAAAGTCATAATTGGCTATATTAAAACAGGTGGTTTTTGCACTTGTGACTTGGTGGTTGTGGGAAATTGGCCAGTAGGAGATTTTAGTTGTACAGTATGATATGATGGTGTATGGTGTCCCAGTATCACAGTATTGTGATTTAATCTCTAAAATGTGTTCTTTTTTAAATGTCTGGTTAAAAAAACATCTGTAAGGGGCAGGTTTAGGATTGGATTATGGGATATAAATATAAGAGAAAGGAAAGTCTCCATAAATTTAAGCTAAATTTTGCATTTTATTCTATCTACCAATTTGCTTAATGAGCATTCATGTTATTTTTGTGAGGATTCTGCAGTATAAACTAGAACAATACAAATCCTGCACACTACTTACATTTGGATCATCATACACAGCGTTTCTGTCACTCGACTTTCCACAGGCTTATGAAACACACCAAGTAGAAGCACATTTATGAGCACATCATTTAAAGTGAGTTCAATCAGCTGTTAGTAATAATAATACAAGCAGATTTTCCAACATGTGGTTTGGTTATAGCCATATACATATTTTGTGAATATTATGCAAAAGTAGGAAGTTTCAGCTTTGATGTGTGCAGCAGAAATGCAAACATTCAGTGTTTTAAAACTGTCCCTTAAAGCTGTAAACTTTCAGAGCTCACAACTCACTGCAGTCTGGTTTACACGAGTGTTTAGTGCCCAACGCTTTTGAGCGTTTTCAGTGCTGAAGTCAAACGGAGCAGACACCCCGTTTGCAAATCCCTCTACACGATGATTCATACCTTCCCACTTTGTCTTGGGCGTTTCTGGGATGTGGTCACTCAAACTGCCTGTTTTGGCACAGATAGGATCAACTCTGAGAATAGTCCCTTCTAAAGTTGCAATTAAAATATAGTGGAAAGAATGTTTTCGAGTTGTGCACGATGACAGTGTCAGTGGCGCCATCACTGTGTCATACATTCGGCACCTTAGATAAAGTCCTCCGCTGGTTAAGATTAGCAATTGCTAGAAACAACCTACAGCAAGAAAAGAACTCCAAATCAGTGTTTTATATATATTGAACATCATGTTTGTTCATTTCTTTATTAAATTTTATTTAAATATTATATTTTAATTTTTTATTTGTATTTCTTTTCTTTCTTTTTTTTTAATTTTTGAAGTTTTAGTAGTTTAGTAATTTTACACACACACACACACACACACACACACACATATATATATATATTATAGACACATGCATATATAAGTGCTGTTAAATGATTAATTGCGATTAATCCAAAATAAACACAACAAAAGTAAAGTTTTTGTTTACATAATATATGTGTGTGTACTGTGTGTATGGATTTTGTATAAATACACACAAATGCATGTACATATTTTAAAAAATACATACAAATATATGTTATGTTTATAGATTTATTATATTTATGTATGATAAAATGTATATGAATATAAATATATAAACATAAATACATATATATATAATATTTTTATTCTAGATTTGTAAATTATACTATATATATATATATATATATATATAAAGTGTGGGACGCTAGCAACATCAGGGTCTGATTAGGTTTGATTTCTAGGGAATGCTTGAACTAAACCAATGTATACATTCAATGCATAGTCAATGCAAAACTCTTTGTATAAAAGCATCCGCCAATGCATGAATATAATGTAATGTCCTTTGGGACATAAATAAGGTATGATGTACAGTCAGCTGGTCGTTATCACTAAACAAACCCCTTCAGGTTGATGTAAGACCCTAACACAAAGCAGAGAGGTCTCAAATCGCCCTGAAGGGTTTATTTTGCGATAATGACCGCCTGACTGCACATTATCCAGCGCAGAGCATATCTTCTACCAAATAAATGACTGTAAATATCCATCTGAGTGACCTGAGAGACCAGCTTCACACTCTTTATACGATACATTTGAATGCTGCAGAATGCTGTGATCGACCAATGAGAATCAAGCTTTCCAGAGAGAAATAAATAAATAAATGCATGGCTGGTGGTTGAACGTCTTCCAGCAGATGCCGTGATGCTCAGCAGGTAGCACAGGGCCGTGGGGGAAGGGCAGGTTTGAGAGCACATAAAGAGCTAAATCAATCAGCTTTTTACATGCATTGAGCTTTGCTTATTAACAGCGCGTCATCCATCAGGTTGATGCATGATGAATGAAAGCATGTGCTCTCATCTCACCCGAGTCTGTGCTACAGGCTGCTGATGATGGAAAAGCCTCAGCGTGCTGCGGAAGAGAGTGGAATGTGTGTAACACGCATCGCTGGACGCTCGTGGTTTATCGTATGGTCAGCCACAACACTACGAGAGTGAAGAGATGACACTCACTGAATGCATTTACAGTTATATTTATCTGTTTAGTAGATGCTTTATCCTAACCTTGATTTAAATCAGAATTTTGATGGCATAAATATAGCTGTTACAGGTATTTATGTCCAAATATGAACATCTATAATCACAAATATACAGTATTGCTCATATATAAGGTAAATACTTGAATTAAATTTCATCAGCTGGAATGTTAGCATACAGTATACACTAAAAATATAACTGTTTGTCATAATAAATAAAAAGCTGACTTATAATGGCTAAGGAAAACTACACACACACACATATATACGTGTATATATATATATATATATAAAATTAACAGCAAAATATTATTTACAAGCACACACAAAAGCA
>JAUCMT010000063.1:793889-807147 GCA_032357475.1 Enteromius thamalakanensis
CCCGAACAGTATTAGGTAGATTGTTCCAGAGTTTGGGTGCTAAATAAGAAAAGGATCTGCCACCCGCAGTAGATTTTAATATTCTTGGTATTACCAAACGAGTTTTGAGAACGCAGCGGGTTGGGTTTTGGTTTTACTGCAACTATGGTTATACTAATAGTAAAACATTTCAGTATTTGCAGCAAACCTATGAAGATGTTTTCTTCATTTGCTGGTGCTTTTTCTTCTTTCTACTTTTCTACTTATATGTGTTTTTTTTTACTTACAGCCAATGTGCCTTTAGCATTTCATTTATGTGATAAGACAAAGAGAAAAGGGGATATTTTGGAGAATCAGAAATGGTCTGATTGTCTAAGAACTAGGCCACAGAAACAGCTGGACATAGGCCTTATTTAAGCCATTAAGCTCATTTTCTTATTTAGAAACTGGTGTTGCATTTGACAGAATTAGATTTAAGAACATGCACGGCATTCCAGTTGTCTGCATTCTTATTAACCACACTGCATGCGTCTTCAGCTTTTTCTGCTTGCACATGAAGTATAGTTTATTTCTCTATTCATTGCTCCTGCAGAAATGTGCTTATTTTCGGAACACTTGCTCATGCTTGACCGAACTGGAGAGGGACAAAAGCTCTATTGAGTCATATGGTTCAAAAAAGGAGCAAGATACAGAATGTCCAGTGGTTTACTGAAGGCTTCTGTCACTGTACAGGATGCCAAAAGTCATCTGTCCTCACAGATGCATGAATAGAGATGCATGTTTCAATAGAACAGCTGCATCAATTGACATATTAATTATTTCATTGCATGACAACAGCGCATTCAGATATGAAAAGAAGCAGTGAATATATGAAAGTGCATGGCATTTCAAGTCAGCAGCATTTTTTTTTCTGTCTTGGCAAAATGAATGATCACACTGTGACAAAGAGTCCTACAAAACATGTCCCTACAGCATCGTCGAACCCACAAACACGGTCAGTATTCCCTGCTTTTTCTGTTCTACTGTGCATTTAAATCTGCACCACATCCTCCCTCACATGGCAGAGACGCTCAACGGTTCTCCTCACAAACACTGTCAGTGGAAAATGTGATCATGTTTTAGGAAACTAAGTTTTGAGCTTAGTGGTAAGGCTTGATTTTGGGACGACTTTACTAGGATATCTCATTGGTTTCCTGATGCACAAATTCTCATTTAACTGAGTTATAGTTATGTTTATGTATGTTTATTCATCAACTGGAGTATGAAATCATTCCCTACAAAGTAGTTTAGGTTTAGACATAATGTAGTAAGGTTTAGACATAATGATATTATGTGGCTTCTTGCACATTTTCTGACATTTTAAATGTGAAAAGTCCAGTAAGTGGCACTAAAAGCATGTTTAGTTTTATATGAAACAGAATTTATCAACATTATGCTGGTTATACTGTACATATAGCAGAATTTCAGAAATAAAACGTCCAGTGACTGGTGCTACAAGGTAAACCTACACTAAATAAGTAGCTAGTAGTAACTAGCATAAACCTAAAAAATAGTAGCTACTAACAAAAGCAAAAATATGTGTCATTTTATCTTTTTTTTATAAGATTAAGATTTAAGATAAGACAGGACTCATGTTTCACAGGACTTAAGGCCCTGATATACTCAGAACAAAATTGAAGAATGAACTGAAATGATGCCATTTTGAACGAAATCAGTATAAAACAAAGTTAGTTTAATCCTGCTCCGACCCCCGCTGAAGAAACAGATGCCCAACCGGCGGCCCGTCGTCAAGTTGGCCGCGGACGAGGGGCGCTGCCTGCTGCTCAGGGACCGACCTATAACACCCGGAGGGGCGGGGAGCATTCCTGATACAGGCAGCCTGGAGGTGATGAGGACTACTCTTTGGGCGGCGTCGATGGCATCTCCGTCCCCACTCTCGGAGGAGGGCCAGGAGTTTCTGTGTTTACGCAAAGAATGCAGACCCAGGGCACTGCTTCTCCAGCGCGGGATCCAGGGAGGCAGACTCACAGTCCCTGCCCCTGTCCCCCTTCAGGCTGGCCCACTGCTGGTAAGGTGGTCAACGTCTCTTGATTCCCCAGCGACTCGGCGGGAAGCCCGCGTAACGCTTCACAGCCCCTCGCGGTGGTTGATACGGACGGTACGCCTCGGCTAGGCGATTCAGTTCGCCAGGCACCCACACCGCAGCATTCGCTAAACTCAGTCTGTCCAAACAGCGATGCTGCTGTTCTTGTGCTGAGGTTATTGTTATATCCATAATATTATCGATAAATTGTATTTTTTATTCCATATGTAAAAATTTGCACCACTGAAAGCAACTCTCTCGTTGGGGAGGTTGTGCGCCGATCCTCTGCTGATGAACTGGAAAAAAACTGTCTCCCCAGTTAGCGGGGGATCTCCGCATAATGCGGCCACAGAGTTGTGGCCCGTCCTATGGGTGTTTCCATATGTAACGTCGAAGTAATTCGACTGAAAGGGTAACGCCTAGGTTACGACCGTAACCCACGTTCCCAGAAGGATGGAGATGTTACACTTTCTCCATCACGTCTCTGAGGATGCGCTGATACCGGCTACGGCTCTAAAGTGAAAAGCTGCATGTGCACTGTGCTCGTGCCCTCTTCTACTCACACAGTGATTGAGTGCACCGGAGCACAATCCGGTGTTCATAAGCCTTTAGTAAAAGGCTCATAGGCACTTTAATAGTGTTCATTTCAACTGGTAATGGCAGTGGATAGATCAATATATTTTATGAACAGTTCACCCAAAAAGTAATAATATTTGTAACCAAGCTGATTTGACTTCCATTGACTTCCATAGTCCATGGTGACCAAAAATCAGACTGGTTACAAACTTCCTTCAAATGATTTTTCTTTGTTCATGGTTAAGTAAATGAAGATTTTTATTGGGTAAACTATTCCTTTAATGTTGGATTTTGGTTATACAACCTACAATAACAAAATATCAATATCAGCTGACGTTGGTTTTGGACATCAATTTAACATTGACAATAGACATTGAACTAACATTACATTTTGGTCACACAACATTGCAACCGAAATTTCACCAAATATCACAATCTTGTGTGCCTGCTAGGCTAAAAATAAACGGTAATTTTGAAATGTTTGCTAAAAGGAAATTTTGCATATGTTTGGCAGTGTGCTCACATGTATCAGATCTCAAAGTTAACACACATGGACTTAAAGCCACAAACACATAATTTTGCTTTGGCGATGTCTATAAGCAGGCCAGGCGACGCCCTCCCACAGTGAGCTCCGATGGCCCTTTTTTGGGAAACTCTGATCTAGTAGTCGAGTCCCTGACCTAATTTTTCCTCTTATTCTGGCTGCTTTGCTGCAAAGCTCTTCATACATACAGCATGGGCTTATTTTGTCTTGGATCCAGAGAGCGACAGCCTCTCCATCCTCTGTGCTGTCTGTACAGTAAGTTAGTAAAGGAAAACTGCACTCTGCAGCCAGTGTCAATAGCACTTGGCTGTCCCTAAGCCAGTGTTCACTTTGTTCTCAACTCGACTCTGACCGCTAAAGGACAGATATATAATGCATAACTATTAGATCACATTTCCACTTGTTTTTAATGGAAAATCTAACACATACAACACTGAATTAGTTTCTCGACATCTGCCACTTACGCAAAGAGTATTTTGTCAGATGTATCTATCCTTGAGACAACTTAAGAGTCTAGATGAGCGAAACTCTCAACAAACAGTCACTCATAACAAGGGTCAGAAATGAGCTTTTCCTTATTCCACTGTTGCCTTTTTATGCATTATTAAATCAAGATTTTACACTGGTTATGTTCATAGCATGAAACGTTCAATAACATTGGTAAGGTTACAGTATATTGCTGCATAAAAATAAATCCTGGCAGCATGAGAAGATCTACTGTAAGTTTTATGCCTTAATCAACACAAACTTCAAGGACGTAGTTTTGTTCATTTTAATACACTTTTAAAAAACTATAAATTTAGAGCTGTTTCTACACCTCCAAAATTGAAGATCGCATGAAACGGCATAACAAGAACCATGGTCTTTCATATGTGGGTGTATTATTGTATTATTCTGGCGCATATGAAGGAACCTTCTTTTACACGTTGCTTTTGGTTTACTTCACAGCTATGAGCTATTTTTCACTCGGCCAGGCTCATTGGACAGAAATGCTTGTGCAAATGAACATGAAAAAAACACTAAACCCAAACCTAAACCTAACCAACAATGTTAGCAGAAACAAACATGCTGTAAACATGGAGCAATTACGCTATTTCATCTGGCTTCTACAAGTCTTTAAACTCTTTTATTGGGACTCTGAGTTATACCTGAATGCTTTTCATCACAAGTGCAATAGTGATACCGGGTGTGCTATCGAGCGCTCAGGTACAGTATGAGTCCCAATAAAAGACTTGTAGAAGCCAGATAAAATAACCTAATTGCTCCATTTTACTACATCAGAAAAGCATATGCATAAGCATAAACAACATATGGAACTGATTGTAACATCAAAAAGCATTAGTTTACAAATTATGCACTGTGGTAAAACATAACATAGTGTTGTGGAGGGAAGTACACAAATCTAAGCTTTTATTCCAACTTGGTCTTATAAAAATATGTACCTCTGTGCACTTTTTAACGTAACTTAATGCACGTTTGGCCACAGCTTCAAAGAGAAATGTGCTAAAACACAGTTTCAACACAGTTTCAATAATGAAGCCCAGTACATTTTTATTACGTTGATATAGGTACATATTGCGGCAGTTGAGAATTGAAATATCCATGGACTGTTGCTAAAAGTTAATGCTCTATCATGCTGGGAATATGCCCTACACCAAATCCAACCCTAAACCCACCCGATAGTGTTAACAAATGCAGAACTGATTTTGTGTCTCTCTAAAAAGAACACCAAGGTACATTTATGCCAATAGTCCAGGAAGAATTATACATATTGTTCTATTTAAGTTTTTGTCAGAGGCACATATTTCCAATGAGCCTATCTTGAGTTTAAGTGGCATTTTTGTTTATTTTGGTAACAGTTTTTCTCCAATCCCCCTCTAATTTCAGCATATGAACAAACCTCGGAGCTGCGTGGAGGCCGAGCCGTTGGTGAACGCTTTCCATCGTTCCTGATGCTTCTTGAACTCTTGGACCCTGCAGCTGTAAAGACCCCTGTCCTGTTCACTGACGTTCATGATGAGGAGGTTGTATATTTTGCCCTGTTTCACCACTGTCAGTTTCATCTTGGGCTTGTTGAAGCTCTTGGTGTAGTTTCCGTAGAACTTGGCTTTCTGCATGTTCACCCGCGCCACCAGCAGCTCCTCTCCTCTCGACTCTGGCTGAAACATCCATCGCACCACAGGCAGACTCGCTGACCGCCGCCGCTGGCTCACCTGACAGGTCAAGGTGATGTTTTCCCCCTCGGCCACCACAGTGAACGGAGATGGACTGACTGTGACGTTGATAGCTGAGCACAGATCTGGAATCAGACAAAACAAAGTGCATAATTATTTTATTCTCAAGGCAATGCACCATTTTAAGCAATAATTTACCCAAAAATTACAATAAGCTAATATTAGCAGGTCACTTGAGACGTAGATAAGTTTGTTTCTTCATTGATTTGGAGAAATGTAGTATTCTATCACTTGTTCAACAATGGATGCTGTGCAGTGAATGGGTGCCGTCAGAAAGATAGCTGATAAAAACCTAATTCACATCACTCCAGTCCATCAGTTAACATCATAAAAAAACAAAAGCCACATATTTGTAAGAAATAAATTCATCAAGAGATTTTTAACTCCAAATAGTTGCTTTCAGTCCATAATCGAAAATAGTGCTTTCCTCAGTGAAAAAGTGGTCTGGATTCAATCAGGAGAGAAATCAAGCAGCGTTTACAAGAAAGAACAGCTCTAATCAAATATGCTGGTTGATTTTGATGTGAGAGATGAATGGAGATGGGTTTTTTTCACTGAAGGACGTATTTATTTACAGTAGCTTTAAAGTTTGATATGTGTTGATGGATTAGTTTGATCTTTTGTCTTCTCCAGATGTTAACTGATGGAGTGGTGTGGATTATGATGTTTTTATCAGCTGTTTAGACTCTCATTCTTACGGCACCCATTCACTGCAGAGTGATCGATTACTACATTTCTCCAGATCTGATGAATAATGAATTTTAATTTTTGGTAGAACTATTGCTTTAATAGAGCCACAAAATGTAAGGAAAATAATTCTAATTGGATAAAAAATGATTAAACACAAGTCATTTCTTATTCAGTGTCCCAGTTGTGCAAGCCAGCAATTTGTCTGCAGACTTTAAAGAGAATAAAGTGGTACACGCTGGGAAATTAAAAGTAAGAGTCTTTCCAGACCCTTCTGCTGCTGTTTAATGAGGCTATTTGACAGGCCATCTGGAGAACATTATATGGGTGGATCTCAAACAGACGTCCCCACAAATCGTCCGGCTCTGTATTGCATTAAAATTGTATATATAAATTATAAAACATATATTTTATAGACATTCAGAAGAGCATATCAGCATTTTAGAATGATTTCTGAAGTCGGACATTTCTAATAATGCTGAACAATCATATTTTTTTACAATAAATTCACATAAAAAGGGTTATTTCAAATTGTATTATTATTTAACAATATTTCTGTTTATACTTTACACATTTTTGATCAAATTAATGCAGCCTTGGTGAGAAGAACTGAACAGTTTTTTTTTCTAAAAAAAAAAGTAATCTTAAGTATTCCAAACATTTTTGGGCAGTTTTTGACATAAAAATACCTACATAAACGTTATATGAAAGTAGAATATATATATGTGTGTGTATGCCAACATTTAAATACATAGTAATAAATCATGCATATAAAGTTATAAATGCTGTGGAGGCAAAATCTAAACCCACAAAATCTACCACAATCACAATGTTCCATTGGCTGTGATTTTAAATTTTTTTTTTTGTGTAATTTTTTTAAAGAAAGAAAGTTTATCTGTTAGTATGTGGTGTTTTTTATAAACTCAAAGTGAACACATGTTTATATATATATATATATATATACACACACATAGGATTTAAGTTACATATGCTAACGAAGGAGGAGTCAGAAACCACAACATACACACTCAGAGAGAAAAAAGTCAATCACCAGGAAAAAATACAAACAACTGAAAGAGAAATTCCATACAGCTTGAACTTATATCCAGACTTATCTGATGTTGGACAATAACTTGAGCTTTATTTTTAAACTCACAAAATCAACAGGTGAAAAAAAGCATGCATTTAAAAAAGACATTGACATGCTGAGATTTTCTAGCTCTCCTGAACAGCATTATAGCTGATGATAACTTCAGACAGACCACACTTACTTCTGAAGAGGAGATTAGTCAGGAGAGCTGTTAGCACTGCAGAGATCTTCATTCTCCAGGCTCACGGGCTCCATGCAACTCCAGTTCAATCTCTTCACAAAAAGTCCTCCACCCTTTTTCCTCTCCTTCTCCTCTGTGTAACCCGAGACAGGACACACTGTTTTTACTTAGTCTCTTCCTTCTCTCCTCCCCCTTATAAAGAGCTACACACTACACTCTACAAAGTAGATGTCATGCCCTGCTTAGGAAGATACAAATCTACTTTTTCTCCAATCTAGTCCGAGAGTTATAAATAAGGAGGTAGGTGTATAATAGAAAACATAATACTTTTCTTTAGCAAGGGTGCTTTTACATTTATTTAAAGTGATGATAAATACGATAAATAAGGATTCCCATTCATTAAAGAAAGATGAAAAAAAAAAATCAGCAAATCAGAATATTGGAATTATTTCTGAAGGATCGTGTGACGAGTAATGATGCAAAAAAAAAAAAAAAAAATCCTCAGTTTGGAAAAGTTGTAATTTGGCTCAGAAATGGTCAGATAGTGAAGATTAGCAGTGTTTATTTGGTGTGTTAACAGGTTCAGTCAGTGGGTTGCAGTTGATCTGTCTGCAGGGTCCAGCAGAGTACATATGTTTACAGTATCATTCTGGTTCTGGAGACTGATGGACGACTGTTTTTCAGCTGAAACAGTGGGAACAGATGTGAAACAACAGGAAAGAACTGACTGCCCTCGTCTGGATAAAGGCTAGTATTGCACGATACACGCTTGAGAACAGCTGAAGCCTGAGCGTTTCAAATAGAGAATGAAAATAAACTCAATAAATACATCAAAAAAAAAAAAGACAGATAGATTCTGTGGATAAAACATGGGAGGGATGTGCATTTTAATACAAATAAATGACTCTAAATGTTCTCAAAGCTCTTATTTTTTTTTATTTACTTACAAATAACAAATAAACAGTCATGTCTGATCACACATGCATATATTTGATTGTCACAGATTAATAAATGAAGTCAAATCTAAATGTAAAGACAAGCTGGCTTTGATCACAAACTATTTCTCTGTTACAGTTATTGTAAATATATTTTACTCACATTATGGCTCAAAAAGGCATCATATCAATAGCACTGATCTGATAAATGTACAGTTATTTGTATAAAATATAAAATGATGTAAAAGTTAAATCCTCCTCAGAAGACCCCATTCCATTCCCTCCTGCTCTCCACATCAGTGATCCCTTCAAATAAAAGTGTCATGACATTCACTTTCAGACCAAACTCTGGCACCCATCACAGGGATGTGAAAGTATCATTTATGTATAAAAATATCCTTACCGTGTTGATGCTCTTCTTAGTGATGCATCTTTAGAAATATTAAAGCATTAACAATGATAATATGTATATATATATATATGTTAAAGTTGGGAATGTTAATGTTTTGATCAGGTGTGTATGAAAAGGCTTGCCTGATCTCTCCTGTTCAATGTCTAGCGCCTGCTTTCTGATGATGTGGAGTTTGATGAGCAGAAAGCAGATGGAAAGGAAAAGGCCAATTCCAGCTCCTATGACAGCATACTTGATTTCTGCGACTCAGGAAAGAAACATGATGTGAACAGGACTGTTATCAGCTCTGAAGGGCTTCTGTAGGGTTTGGATGGTGTGTTTGTACCTGGTTCCTCACTGGAAGAGTCTTGAGCCTTCACCTGCTCCACCAACAAACACTCTGTAAGATAGCAGTCAGATATGCTTTTTCAAAACACTGCAGAACAGGACTCTGATTTAGTTGATCCTTTTCAATAAGATTTCAAAAATCAGTTAACTGACAAAAAAAATTAATATTTTGGGATAATGCATAAAAAAGCTGGATAGAAATGCCACATAAATGCATAATGTAATATATATATATATGAATTAATTGTTTTAATTATTATAGTTCATGTTAAGTTTCCATTTCATAAACTACAATGAAAAAACTTTTACTGAGTAAATTCCTTGATGCACATTAAAAAAACGTGAATGTGAACAAATGTGAATTTGTCTTAAAGTATGTGACTGGATAACTGGATCTCATCTCAGTGTTTTTTAGCCATTCTGAAAAGCCTGGCCAAAAATCGTCATCAAAATGATTTGGTATAATCACCTCCAGAAGTGATTAACATATACGTTCACAAACATGGTCTGCTAGATGGAAAAGAAACGGTTCTTATTTGGCAAAAGTGTTACTCAACTTTCTAATTTTGCGCAAAAGTTAAAGAGGCAACTTTGGATTGAAACATAGCTATTGTTCAGTTTTTTAACTAATGTCAAAGATAGAAATTGTGTAATTTATTGCTCATTTTTTATTATTAGTTATTAATGGGACTAATATGTGTCTCTGAAGCAGTCATCGGCAGCACAGGTTTATTTGTAGAATAGACAACAACATTGTATGAGTCAGAATTATGAATTCAAAAGTCATTAGGACATTAATATCATGTTCCAAAAAATATATTTTGTAATTTTTTTACCATAAATGTATACTTTTGGACAACTTTAAAGATGTCTCTCTCTCTCTCATTGCACCCTCAGATTCCAGATTTTCTAATAGTTGTATCTCTGTCAAATATTGTCCTATCCAAAAAAACTAGACATCAGTGGAAAACTCTCTCCTTTTGATGGACAATTTCTTGTTGCTGGCTTTGTTTCTTCCTTGTCGGTGCTCTTTAATGTGATTCTTGAGTCTTTGGACTCTTACAAAAAAGACCAGTGTTGCAAAACAAGATCATCTAATAAAACATGTAACAATGTAATTTCTCTCTGGTAAGAAATAAAACACATTGTGAATATCAGGATAAAGAGTGTAAGATAAAAAGTTTATAATTTTATTCAGCTATTATAAATCCACAAATGACTTTGTGGGGTTTTCTTTTTCAAATATAGCCTTAAAACCTCTCAGTCTTCTGTAGAATGTAGATCTGTTTAGTCAGATACAGTAGGCCTGCTTTTAGCTTCATAATATCTAGTTAAATCAGAGTCTTTGATCAGCTTCCTGGAAGTGCTTGCAGTTGAGCTCTGAATGAGATTATATCTGTGATCACTTCCTCTTAACAGATTAACCCTGACACCTGGAAGTGACTAAAAAATGCAGCAGAAACACAATTGTACATATTTGTACTGTTTGTCAGATTTGTCCACACATTCATCTATAACCCATCCTACATTAAATGCACACACCGATGCTAGTAGAATATGTGCTGATCAAGTAGTTTATCCATCAAAAGTAATTTATTTATTTGATATTCTTGATAAAAACACACTCTTGCATGCACACTTTATTACATAATTGATCATTATCATTTAATCTTTGATTCAGTTTTCTAAAAAGAATCATTTTACTGTATTTATTGATGTCAGCTTCAAATACCAATAAAAACATTAATTTGAGTAGCTTCTATAAAAAATAAAAAAGACTTACCGATGGTGAAGACAAAGCAGAAGACAGAGCAGAATCTAGCATGTTCAGACATTCTTAGGTCTTTTCATGTCTGTCTCTGACATTTGATGCTTTGTGCAAGTGTGCTGTTTTCACAAACTCAACCATTTCCTGAACACTCACCAGATGATTTCTAGATAAGATGAGCTGATGATAATGTGTGCAGCTCTTCAGTGTCATGTACATTAAGAGATATTTGAAACTAAAAGGCAGCATGTTAGTGAAATGTTAGCCACAGCACAATATTAGGCCATTCTGAAGGATCTTGAGGTCATTAAGTGTTGGTGATTCGGTTCATTCAGGGAATGAGAATGCTCCAGCAGTTACTTGAGACGGACATGCATTGCATGCGTCTGAGAACTGTTGCACCAATTTGTTTTGACACTAGAGCTCATTGGTTATTTGATATCAGAACATCTGTGTTATTGCATACATAGACCGCCGAATCACCAGATCTGACCGCGACACATGTCTGGGGTCTGTAAAATTTAGAAATTAGTACTTTTATTCACCAAGGCAACATTAAATAACTCAAGTGCAACATTTATGATTCTACAAAAGATTTTTGTTGCGGTGGAGACTTTCGACCAGCAGTTCACTACCGCCCAGAAGCAGACAGAGGCCATCCGTCACATCCTGCCACGACGCCCAGCTGCTGCCTCCATCCGGGTGCCGTCGGCACCGCCACAGTCTGCTCGACGCAGAAAAATCTGAACTTTAGTAAAAATTTGCACTGCGTTAACCAATCAAGAGCTTGCTCTAGAAGTGACGTGATTAGCAAGCGGAGGAAGAGTTCCGAAACTATGGAGGACAAAATCATTGTCGCTGCATGTGGAGGAGCTATACAGCAGGAATTAACAGGACATAAATGCTAGATTCATTAAACCAAAGTTTGCATATTAGATAAACTCAAAACAAATTTTACCTCATGTCTAACAGACACTGGAACTCGAACCCTCGAATGACAGGAATTTGTGTCTGCTGTGTAATAGCGCAAGTCTGGTGTGAAAGTAACATAATTTGCGCGAATCTTGACTTAACATAATCACTTGCACTTAACGCTTCATTCTCGTCTGGTGTGAAAGCATCATAATGCTTCGTTCACAGACTTGACTTGCGCAAATAAATTTCGCTATTCAAGCATAGGTTCATTCGCGCATGAAACTTGATTCACAGCAAATGTCTCCAATCTCTGTAGTGGTTAGACATGAGGTAAACTTCCTTTTAAGTATATCTAATAGGCAAACTTTGGTTTAATGAATCTAGAATTTATTTATTTTTTATTCCTGTTTATATTAATGTACGAAGATGTGTCGTAAAATTTCTCCACATACAGTGATGATGATTTTGTCCTCCATAGTTTCAGAATTCTGCCTCCGTTTGCTAGCAATCACGTTACTACAAGAGCAAGCTCCTGATTGGTTAACGCAGCGCGAATTTTCACCAAAGTTCAGATTTTTCAATTTGAGCAATTCGAGCGAGACGCTCAATTCGCACTGCGTTATTCACTGTGTAAATCACGCCGCAGCGTGTCTAATCGCATCTTTGCATTGACTTAACATGTAAATCACTCGCGCTTAGTGCTTCATTCACGCCTGGTGTGAACGCACCATAAGAATGCGGATCCTAACGAGTTATACTTAAAGCCTGCCTTCTGAGATATACTGAGAATTGAGTTAAGAGTGGAATGTTATTAAATAACTTCTATTCTGAACACTGAGATTTACAGACAGATGTTTTTATATATACTGGAATATATATAGCCGGACATGCCTTCCTATGTTTAATATCATTTAAGATTTAAATTAACAACATTTCTTGTCGAGTTCTTCCTCGTCATTGCCACAACGCTACATCTTAATACTTAAAATAACTTAATGCTTAAAGATTAAAATTATATAAACTCTCTGCTTGAATCGAATGTTTAAATTTGAACAGGATTATTAATTTAAGAGGATAAAACAGCCATTTAAGATGCACTGAAAAAAGACAAATTGAAGACAAATAAGATGATTAGATTATTTTTTACAATATCACAAATTGTTTCTACTTTAAAATTGATGTTTATTGAATATTTACTGCATAGAAATGTAAAAGAATTAATACAACCAGGTTCTCAACAGTATTTACACAAATCTTTAATAAAAAGTGAAAATTTTCAAACATTTATTTGTCTATTTGCATTGATGTTTATTTATATAAAAGTAAACAAACAAACAAATGAATAAATACATAAAAACACCAACTATTTACAACTATTTGAGGAAAAAATATATATACACACACAAAACATTATATATATATATATATATATATATATATATATATACATATATACGTATATCTATATATATATACATATATGTATATATTTATATATACATAAATATATATATATATATATATATA
>JAUCMT010000063.1:812543-826241 GCA_032357475.1 Enteromius thamalakanensis
TAGCGCTATCAAACGATTAATCACCATTAGTCATATTCAAAGCAAAAGTTTTTGTTCACATATGTGCTACCTGGTCTCATGGCATAGAAGCGTCTTGATGCTCTTTTTAGTGAGACATGAAATACGTACCAACAAGTACATATTACTGCATTTCCATAAAAACTGAACACTAGAGGCAGTACAACTTTGACAATTTTTATTTCTTTTCACACAACTGACTTCAAAACAATATTAATATGCTGGGATATGTGAAAACTGCTGCTTTTGAACATTAGTATTACACATATACTGCTTCATATGGATGTCTTTACATAGACAGCAGGTTTCCTCAAGGAGTACAGAGATGTACTTGAGAGATGAGAAGCTCTGGTTCAATCCTGTGTAACTACGCTTCAACAAAACACTTCAAATCTGTGCAAAAGAAAGTAGAAAGGTTGCATCAGGTTGCACTAAACTCAGTGTAGGGCATATTTCCAACATGATAGAGCATTAACTTTTAGTAAATAGTTACTTTTAGTAATCCCATATAATTCAATTCTGAACTGCCACAATACTATATCAGCTCAATTTAAATATGCCAGGGCTCGCGTTTTGAACCTGTGTTCCAGCGCCACTTAGTAGACATTTCTCTTTAAAACTGCAGCGAAACATGCCATACAGTACGTAAAAACACTGTTTATGAGACCAAATTGTAAATGTGTGTACTGTGTATATTTATTAATTATATACAGATACACATGCATACTATTTATATTTGCATAATAAATATACACAGTATGCACACATATATTATACAAGTTTGGATGCGATTAATCATGATTAGTTGTTTGACAGCAGTATTATTTACTGATATTGACTGAGTTTGTTTTCATGTTTTTTTTAATGCCACATTGGCATACAAATGGTATAATTTGTTTGTGTTTCTATCACCACTTTGACCAACTTCTAGTTTAAAAACAAAACAAAGAAAACACTTAAGCATGAATGTTTTCCTCTTTCAGTCTGACCGGCTGGAAGCAGAAATACTAGAAAGACACAAACAGGATCTGCTTAACAACTGTGCTGGTAATCAGACTCCATTAGCCACTCATTCTACACTTTGAGCTTGGTGACACTGCGGTGGGTGATGCAATGTGCAATATTTGCCTCCCCTGTTTGTGAAACAAATGACTCCTACTCAGCCCAGCCATCACACAACAACATCCCATGTGTCCAGTGTGGTCGTGTTCATGTGAAATCCTGTAGTTTCTGTAGGATGTGAGCGTTATAGACAGCTATGGTACTCAAGCTACTGCTACCAAAATAGCAGATGACCATTTGCATTTCATCTGTCGCACACTCTACACCAAAGCGTCGCTCAGATATTTGTGCTTCCCGTGTTACAGCTCTGGCCTTGCCGGCAACTATTTCAGTGGGGTGTGTTCGGTTCCTTCTCCTTCAGTCTTTTCAAGCGCTTACTTGAACATGGATTTATACCATGAGCTTCAGGCTGTGTTCAGCAAAGAGCATTTGTATAGTGTTCTTATATGGAGTAATGGGAAAGTCTGACTTTACTTGGGGGCTTGTGTGAAATTTATCTTTAAGGATTTGTCTGTATTTTTTATCCAAGGGTGAACTACAGAACTTCATAAAAAGGTAAGGAATAAACTTTGATTGGCTTTTAATCTCTTAGTGTCAAATATAAAACACGTGCTTACTCAATTAAAGCTGCTTAAAAGGTTCTTCACAGCAATGCCATAGAAAAACCATTTTTGGTTCAACAATGGAATTTTAAAAGGTTTAAGAAAGAGAAATATCACTTTCTTACCTTTTTAATAATCTGAACCTTCTATAACCACAAAGAACCTTTTGTGAAACAGAAAGGTTCTTCAGTTGTTAAAGGAACCATATAGACAAAAAGGTTCTTCTATGGCATTATGAACAATATTTTCCTTTAATAATAAAAAGCTAAGACCTGTTGAGAGCAGCTGCTCTTTGACATTTTCATAATTTTATGATGAACAGCCTGTTACTTTGAAGAAGTTTCCTTGAGTGCTTTATCGCTGTACTGTAGATCCTTATTTCACATAAATAAAAAAACAGATGTGGGGAAATTACCCTGACTGCAAGTTGATACGGAATTATGAGTGGTGGAAAAATGTTGTGCTGTCCAAATCGTCTTGGCCACTTAGTGCATGCCTTTAAATGCTCTCAAATATACTGTACCTCAAGATTTGTCCTGGGTCAGCATTTGAGCTCCTTGAGTTATACAAACATGTCTAATAATGAAATACTTTTTAAGGTACATTCCTATTCCGTGACAGGGAGAAGCAGTGATGAGTGCTGGTTAACAGATTTACTGTAGGTCAGAGGATAAATATGGGTTAATGAGTTATGCCCAGATCAAACACACAGTGCAGCAGCTGCAATCAAACAACTGAATGATGACTAATCTGTGTTCTCTGTAGTGCAAATAATGCTGGAAAAATGTTGGATAGCTAGTTTAAGGAAGATTAACAATGTTGACATTTTAGGGTGTTTAGATCTGTTGAGTAAGACACACTGAAAATAAATTAGAATCTATTTGTTTTTCCCAAATTACTTCCAAGGGTTACGCAGGTGGCCTGTGTATGTGAAAGGGCAGAGAGACATCTGCCTTCTTCTAAAAATAGTTAGTGTTTGGCGTGGCGTATGTTTCTTTACTGTACTTAGTCACAGGCAGGATTACCAACCACCCCTGAGGTCACAACAATAAACTGTTTCATCTTAAATATAAAATGTAGGCATTTCAAAGTATGAGTTCCAAAACTGATGATTTTGTCATTTCTTTTTTTTTGCAGGGAAATCACAATGTAATCTCCAATATGCGATCTTGACAATGCAAGAAGTGTCAATTCTGCATCAGACTGAAGGAATTGAGAATACGCGTTCATCATGAGCAACCAAGAGAAGCGTCACAGAACAAGCATGCAGCACCTCCGCTATCTTGATAGCTTTATGGATGAAATAGACCGTGAGGTCATGAGCCTGACGGATCGGGCTTTTAAGAGTCTGTGCATTGGAGATGAAGCAATCTATAATGACTCAGAGTTTTCTCCTTCTCTAGTCAGCTGTCACAAACCAGTGGTGGAGGACGCCTCAAAAAAGAGCTCATGTTCTGCTATCAAAAAACTTCATTCTCACCCTCTCAATGGAGCTAATGATCCATTGAGTAGGCTGAATAAGTCTTCCAAAAACTCATCGCTTCTTGCAGCGTTTGCAGCCAAAAAGAATGGTGAGATCAACAAGGTGACAAACGGTGATTCATGGGACAAATCTGCTCTACTCAGCATCCAAAGGGAGCTCTCAGAGTTTTCTTCAGATTATCACAGTTTAACAGCGGAACATCTCTCCCAAGCCAAAAATCACCTCAAATCAGATGAAAAAGGGCCTGCTAAGAAATCAAGCAAGGTTGCTTCGAATCCCCCAGGGAAATCTTCTAAAAGTAAACAAAGCAAACTGAGAAAACTGAATTGCATAAACTTTTTTCTCCACAGCGAGTTCAGCCCGTTTTTGTCATGGAGGGATTTTAATCACTTCTCCATCGGGCAAGAGCACATTTCGGAGATCGTGTTGAGCAACAGGCAACCGGAATGGTATGACTCGCCTCTTTACAAAGAATTAACTGCAGCACATGGACGCTTAAAACTAAGCGTTCCCCCATCAGACGTTGAAAAGTGTCCAAAACAAAGTGAGACTCATCCACTTAAACCACAACTTGCTTCTGTACAACCAACAGCCCCTAAGGTACCCCCAAAACCAGAGAAAGAGTCCGGGCACATCCAGCAAAATATTCCTACAAAAGTTCCTTCGCTTGTTGCTGAACAGAGATGTAGTTCAGAAAAAGTGGAAGGATGCGTTCCCTGGCGAAAAAGCCGAAGTAGGGCAAAAAGTGTTGCTCCTGTGGGGCACTCCATCAACTCACCGTCCTGTGAAAGGACAAATGCTGGAGAAGGGAGTGCACAGGCATTTAAAAAAGATGTCAAGACAATAGAGGACCAGACCTCCGCTAGTTCAACTCCTTTCAGTATTTCACAACTGTTGACACCAGTGATACACTCCAGACATGGGACAGGGACTTCAGAGATACTGCAAACTGTGCTCTCGCCCACTGCCCTGGAGATCCCAACGCTCACTGAGCGAGATCTGCATCCGTCGCCTGAGATTAAGAGAGAGGGGTACAAATCCATAGCATCAAGCTTGTTGTTCAATCTCAAGGACAACAGAAAACGGGTTAAGGCCATGTACAGTCCACCTAAGTTTAAAGGTTTGGATGCAATGAATCAAAGCAAAGAATCAAAAGATATGCTTGAAATACCAGATAATTCAGAAGCTAAAACAATTTCACCTGCTCATCTCAAAACCATTACATCTCTGACTAGCCCCTCCTTGGAAACTGCAGATGCTCAAACCGGCTCTCCTGCGAATGGTGGGATGCCAGATGACTATTTGGGACTTAGTCTGCTTCAATCTGGAAAATTAAAATCAAACAGGAGTCCTGCACCGAACAAGGCAAAATACCCATCATTGCAACTTTACCGAAAAACTAGTCCTGAGGAGATCAGAGAAAATGCACAAGCTGTGGTTGACTCCAGTTCTCAGGTTTTCTCAGAAAAAGCCAGCAAAGATCATGATGCAAAGCATAATTATCCAAACAAATTTTTGAAAGGTGTAGAGACGCAAAACAAAAATGATACCTTAGACTCAACGCTTGATGGCAAAAAGCCCATTCAAGGTTTAAATAGTGAAAGAACTATTAAAAACAAATCTGGTAAAGTTCAGAGTGTAAGTTTAACAAAACTGGAAGAACAAGCTGTTAGTGATGGTACAGATCAAATTAAGGACAGGTTGAAAACTACAGGAACAGTCAGCACACACAAAAGCCCTGTTAAAGAAAAAGAACCCAGCTTGAAGGAGGCAGGAACAAAGCATGCATTTTCTGCACAACAGAACAACTACATTAAAAGTCAGAGATTTGTGACTACAGATGATGAGAAAGACCATGATGATAGTCATAATGTGGAAAAACGGCAGATGGATATAAAAGATAAACGTGTTAATGATGAGTGGTCCATGCATTCCAAAAATCCCAAGATAAAAGAGATAAGACACGAGGAGCATAACGAAGGAATACGTCAAAATAAAGGAATAGTTCAGACAACAGTGGATGGACCACTATTGAAAGAAAATGTGTGTGTAAGTGGAGAGGCTAACAAAGCTAAAGAACATAACAGTATTAAATCAAAGAATGGTTTGGAAACTCAAACAGAGCAGAAAGTAAAAGAAGGAACTTTCTCAGCGAAAGGAAACACTTCTGCAAAGAGAGCACTGTTTGCATCAATAGAGCCATTGCAAAATAAGACAACTGCACCCTTAAAGAGAGATAATGTTGTTATAGATAAGTACGACTTAGCCAAAATGGCTTTAGAGGAGGTTATTGCTGAACGAGAGCAAAAAAAGTTGAAAAACAATGCACTTGGCTTTGAAAAACCTCAAGGTGATCTAGAGTTACCCACCTGTGCAGAGGACCAACTACCTATCATGCGTATGTTGAATGAAAGGGGGACAAGTAAAAACGATGGCACAGGTCAGAATACTGTATCTGCTTTTAAAGCTAATTGGCAGACTGTGCAAACAGAAGACATGGCCAAACATGGTAAAAGTCATGTGCCTGAGGTAAAATTAGCCAGGCCCTGTAAGCAGGAAGTATCTAATGGGCAGTGCCAGCTTGTAGAACCTATAAAATATAATGAGAGAGACAGATTGTGCCTAGACCCTCAAGAAAGCGACATACGTAATATCAGCAAGGGTGATAAAATACGCCAAAAGAAAGAGTTAATGAATAAACATAAAAGTCATGCAATGAGAATGGAAAGAAGGGATATTTGTACCATGGGACAGTATGAGGAAGAGTTGGGTGTTGACAATAGGGGTAGTTCCAATAAACCTGAGATACCCCCAAGAAGAGGAAGAAGTAATTCGCATAGTAATGACAGAGCAGGTGAAAAGACAGAAGGTAATTTGGATTTTAAAAGAGAAGGTGACACTACAGGCAAAACTGAGATAAGTAAAAGTTTGGAAATAAGCAACGTTCAGTCAAGTCAAACAAAGAATCAAGGCCCAGTGAGAGGAAATGTGTCCGCTCTGAAAGAGAAGTATGACAAAGACATTAGGTTGAATCGCAATGATGCTCAGAAAGGCCTGACTGCTGAGGATACATGTTCTGAAAAGTCTATGAAAGAGAAACTTGATGAAAAGACTCCAAAAGACAAAATTAATTGCACATTTGTTTCACCGAAACTCACAGTCAGTGATGCTGAAAGTGGCGCTTGTGTCATTATCTACAATGATATGGATTCAGAGAGTGGAAGAATGCCCAACAGCTCTGCAAAAGATTTGGAAAGAGACGAGGAACAATCTAGGAAACCCAGTACCACCCAAGATGTCCAAAAGGCTTTAGGTGATCTCCCAAACAACATAAATGAAGGAAAGCAAGACAAGGTGCAAAAGAATGAGAAGGAAGAAGGTGCTGACAAGCAGAACAAATCCAAAAGTTCGAATGTGAAAGACTTCTTAAGTGGACTTCTTGGACTTTCAAGCTCAGAAAGGGTGAAAACGGTAGACAAAGTTGAGGAGGAACTCTCCGAAACATTGTCCTCAGAGTCTTTTAAATCTGACAAAGTCAGAAAGGATAGTATCACAGTATATGACATCCTTGGACAGTCTCATTCTGTATCCTTGTTTAATGGTAAACAAAGACATCACAGCAGTCACTCTTCAAACTCAAGTGAACTCTCTTTACTGCATGAACCTGAACAGGGGGCACGAGCAGCAGAGTTGCTAGGAAAAGTAGAACTCTGCAAAAGAAATGAAAAAGTAGGTGAAAATGTAAATTTCCAGAAGCCCTCAATAGGTTCTTGGTCATCAGGCAACCATGAAAGTGAGTCAGATGTCTCTGACAGGGTTGTTTCTCCACCGAATGATGTAGACACACGGGGATGGGTGCGCAGCTTGATTGAGTCAGCTAGGAGCTTAACACAAATACCACACAGTCATTCGTCCTCCAAGGATCAACTGGACAACTGCTTGCATAGATCTGAGAAAGATGAGGAAGTTCAAGACCTCTCCAAAGGTGATTCTCAAGTTGAGATACAAGCTGGATCAGTCAAGCCAAACCAACCAGCAATGCAGTTCTTATCCCTTCCGGCAACTCACCTGGTCACAGTCAAAGATGGAAAGCTGTCGGCTGGAAGTGCCTCTGTGTCCGAGGAGGAGGAGCGACGCTCTGCTGTGAGCACTTTATCTGAGGGAATTGATGGCTATGAAACAAGTGGAGGGGATACGATGGAGGAGAACATCTTTTGCAATGCCCCAACAGAGGATGCAGAGGGATCAAAGGAACCCAGCGAGAGATCTGCGTCAGCCTGCAGCGGAAACGATGCTCAGGGTCAGAACAAACCTCCTGTTGTACCTCCAAAAACCGAAAGGGCTCTACGCCGAGCCATGAGGCTCACCACACGGAGGATACAAAAAGCTGAAGCTAAAAGCAAATCTGAGCGTAAAGGCAGGAGCAGTGACAAAAGCGTCGTTTACAAGGCTGAGAGGAGGCATCACAGCACTGACAAAGTACATGAGAGATCAGAGCACAGGTCGCTTAGCAGTGACAGAATCAGCGATAAGCAAAGCCAGCATCTCGAGGAAACACTTGAGCACAAAGCTCAGAGAAACGAGAAGCATGCTAGATGCCATAGTGGCCACAAGAGCCAAACCGTAGAAGAGAACGATCCTAGTAAAAAAATGCCATATGCAACCAAAGATACTGGTGACTCAAAAACCTATCCCGGTAAGAAACAAATAGAAGGCACATCAAACCATGGGGAACATTTAGAGAATGGCCAAATAAGTAATGACAGTGACAGACTGGGTCGAAGCAACGAGAAACACTTGCCCAAGAAACTGGAACGTAGGACTCAAAGTCTAGATCGATTTTTACGTTATAAGCATGAAAACTTATCAAGCACCAATGGGAAAACTGGTGTTGAAGTTCATTCAACTGAAGGATCACAATACTCCACTCAAAAAGGATTAGGTTTGTGCCACAACGGCATTGAACATTCTTATGCACCTGCCACTAATCTTGTTACGCAGTCCTTCCCCATCACCCAGAGGAAGCTTTTACAGGACCCTGACTCTGGAGAATTCTTTCTGGTGGATATGCCTGTACAGGTCAAAACGAAAACTTTCTTCGACCCGGAAACAAAAAGTTACGTGCAACTTCCAGTGCAATCTCCTGAAGCTGCTGTGCGACAAGCTCCAACACTGGAGGTGGTGAACGCACCACCACTTATGCTGTATCATGGCTTTGTTCCAGTGCCCCTCCCATCACAGAAATCTGTTGTCAGGACCGGAGGATCCATGATTCCTCCCGATGACCTGGACAACTTTGAACAGATGCAGGAGACCTTTTATAAAATGCATTATGAAGAGGTAAATCCTGTGTATATATCACAAGAACATACACCCGAAGAGGAAATTGATAGCGTGAGATGAAAACATCCAGACCGAGTTGGTCCAGAGTATGAATGTGACTGAAATCAGGGATTTGTGTTGTTTGTTTTCAGTCTGGTGTGCCATAGGGAAGTGTTTCGAATCTAGTATGTATGCTGCTCTTTGTTTATAGAGCACAAGGCGTGGATTGTAAATGTTTAATTCTTATTAAAGTAGGGCCTAGTTCTCTTCCTGTTAAAAGCACTTGTCTATTTGTAACAGATTTGAATTGAAAGTAGTTTCGCTTTCAGAAAAATCAGAAGATTATTTTGATACATCTTGTATTTGAGTTTTGAAAGTATTTAGTCCAGAGTAGAACATTATTGTACAAATGAACAGATCAAAATAGATGTTTTATATGCTTAAATTTGAAAAATGCTGATTGCATTCTGGGTGCATTTTGGAATGAATTAGTATATTTAAATGGATTGTTGCTTCAGAAAAGAACCATTCCAATAAAAGCATCATCAATGAGCAATTGTTCAATTTCGTTTTGTTGTTTTCACCTGTTAGCTGAAAATACAGTTCTGCAGATGAATATATTTCAAGCACAAGCACTGGTACAGAGTTCCACTGACCTGGAGAACCTTGAAAAATGACTCACTTTCGCTCAATGTTTTAATGTAATAGGCTACTTGGGTGATTTCATTCAGCTTTTGCTGTGTTTGTCTCTACCAGACTACATCCTGCTTAGCTATTTCAATGCCACTCTGCCTCCCCCTAGTGCTGAACAGGAGTTCTGCAAGTGCCTAGTTGCAACGAGGCATACATTTTTAGATGTTTAGGTAGTATCATTTTCACAAACTAAATGAACACTGACTCATCAGGGTCAAGCTTGATTGACTTTATGCATATCTTTCTAGCGAGGACTTACCTTTACATAACAAAATGTTGAATTGTGAAATTGGCATGATAAAACATAAATTAAAAAAAAGGGTGGAGCTTCAGTATAAAACATCTCCCACTTAAAGGAATTATATAGAAGCTTTTTTTTTTAATTCGGTTGCATGAAACATCTTTAATTTGGTTTAGACATACAAATACCCATACAAATATAAACTAATGTTAATGCCACACTCATAAAAATAAAGGTGCTTACAAGGTTCTCCAACGCAATGCTGTAGAAGAAGTTACACAAAGAACCATCTCTTTATACCTTTTCATATTCTGGAGAATCTTCTTTTGCCACAAAGAAGCTTTTGTGAAACCGAAAGATTCTTCAGATGTTACCAATTTTTGGAACCATTTAGGAAAAAAATAAATAAATAAATCTTCTATGGCATCATGAAGCACCTTGATTTTAAGAGTGTATCTAAATGTACTTTTGAAATGGCATGAATTCACATCTTGTCATTCTGTATTTTAATGGCAGCCACAACTGCCAGCAACCATGTCATCGTACTGTTTCAGGACAACATTTTCCTCGTCGTCGAAGTACAGGAGACTGATGGGGTGAAGCGAATCTGGAACACAGCAGGGTCTCCCCGCCTCCTGCGATAGTTTCAATGCATTCATGATGGATCTCACAGTAGCGTGATTTGTGGCCCGTAGACCTTCACCCAGCGGAAACGGACAGGAGCCTGCACAACTAAAAGCATTATAACCTCTGGGAGATATGATCCACCCTGACCAGCCGATTTTAGAGAAGTCTACGTAGAGGTTTGTTCTCCGGCAAGTAGAGGTTAATGCACTCACACTTCTGCGGGTGCGCTGTGTTGACTTCACTAAACGTGCTATAGGCTCCAGGAGGTCAAGGGATGTGCTGATATTTTGTCCTAAAAGAGAGTTAACAATGGCATCAAAACTTTCAAACATAAAGTCTGATTGTGTGTGTGTGTGTGTGTGTATTTGTTCATGCTACATTGTGGGGATCAAATGGGGTGGAAAACAAAATCATTTAATTTTACCTCAAAAAAATTAGAGACTGTTTGGAGAAACGTTCAAGATGAGTATTTTGACTAATGTTTTGAACATGTTAAAGTAGCATATTATAATTAGTTTGTTATATTACCAGTTATGAGGGACAATAATAGTGTAGAATGTTATACTGTAGCAGTTTTTGTTATTTTGCTGCCCATCATTCCTCCCATTAACTTTTTATACAGTGTGTTCAAGTCAAGACACACAAGCGGTTATACAAGAGTATAATGAACTACAATAACTTGACATCTGTATTAACTCACTTATTTTATGAATTAATAGTGAAAAAATTTTGCTTGACACTTTGATACATCTGTATTATGTATTTATTTTGTGTGTGTGTGTGTGTGTGTGATTGTACTTGTTTGTCCACATTAGGAGAATAAAACTTGACTGGGTTGTGGTCCTCAAGAGAAAAAAAAAAGTTCAAAATAGTAAATGATATTTATCTGAATGTGTAAGAATGTAAACATGTTTTCTGTAAGAGGTAGGTTCATGGTAAGGAGGCAGAAATATTTGTTTGGTCAGTATAGAGTAATAAAAGTCCCCACAAGTCACAGAAACTGTGTGTTATACAGTAATATATTTCAGAAGCGACGTACAGTATGTTATATAATAAATAATAATGCATTATGATACAATCAAACATCTATTTTCAATTTTGGGTACTTTTATGTCTCTGGGGTCGAGTTTCTTTTTTTTGTTGTTACATGAAAGTCACATTGTTAATGTCCTGGAAAACTTGTTATTTTTTTTTTTTACCAGGCCTTGTAAAATCACTTTTATTGAATTTTTTTACCCATGTTGCATACAGGCCTAATCTTTCAGTCTTGAAATATGAAATATTCCATTTCAACACATTTCCAATGTTATTTAAGATGTAATGGAAATGCATTTGTAAAGTAACACTGAAAATATTTGTGGCTTTTTAAATAAACATTAAAAAATAAATGACAGACCTTACCTATGATGCATGTCTGTCAGTGTTTTAAGAGAGTTTATTTTCTGAAAGCCCACAGGGCCAAGAGTGCGCATAGTCTAGAAAACACCCATATATTATACTCGTGCCTGGAGAATTTCAGTATGCTTCAATTACCTGTGTAGAAAGGTGGGTGTTGGTAGTGCTTTCGTCCATCATCTGAATATATAACCAAATATGCATTTGTTTCGTCTGACTGCTCCTCCATCTGAATGCTGGACTTATACCATTTACCTGAAGGTAAAGCAGTCACGACCAGGATACCGTTATTTGTAACGCTGTTAAGAACCCATGTGGACACCTGTCAGTAATTTAGAAGTTATTGAGACAAGCAAAGCAATTACACATTAATTGTTTTTTAAACAGTAATATTTTGTCTACCATTTGTGTGATGTTGAAGAGCTCCCATCCTTTGGTGTAGACGGGTAATAAACTCGAGCCTATCAAGTTTCCTTGCCAAGGTTTAGGTCTGCTGTCCAGCACTTCATACAGGTCAACCTACAACAGCACATTTTATAATATTATTTTCATTTTTACATGCAAATTCACAATTATATTCTTGACTGTGTTAACAGAGTATTGGATTGTTCACAGCAAGTGTAGGTCACTCAAGCACTTACTCGAACACTTATTACATATACATATAACATAAAAAACATTCAATTTTTTTTTTTATTAAAAATAAAAACAGTTTAGAGCCTTGAAGCTGCATCAATCTACTTTTGAAGGTTTATACTCCGAGGCACTGCTGAAAATAATTTCTTTATGACTAAACTGTAATCAGTCAAGTAGGAAAATAAATATTTTTCTGTGCTTAATCACATATAGAACAAATGTTTTGTTTGCATAATGTAAGTGTGTTTTCTCGGTTTATTTATTATTCATATAAATACACTTACACACAATATACATAATTAGAAAATATTTACTTATTTACTATTTACATTCATATTGTCACATACGGTCTGTAGTGGTGCTGTGTGCAATTGCGCTTCCCAGCGTGGCAAAGAGCAGAGGACACGGAACTTCGGAATGCGACGTTTAATAAAACGAAAACCGGACTGAACAAAACAAAGGGTGACGAGGCAGCGAAAAAAACAAAGGCAGGATGAGGGTCACAGACATAGACTGCCTCCAGGGTGGATCAGGAGCCTTAGCAGGCCATGGCAAGCCTGAAGTCTCATGGCGGATCAGGTTCCGATTGTATCAGTCAAACAACAGTCCGAATCTAGACCCCTGTCCCGCTTACCCTTTCCAGGAACCACCTCTTACTGCCCCCACCCCAAAACATTTTTTTTCTTAGGGAAGCTCACCGGGGGGCGCTCAGGAGGTGCAGGATCTAGGAAAGTGCTCAAGAAGTGCAGGATCTGCAGCAGACTCTGGAGGGCGCACGGGATGTGGCTCTGGCCATGGCAGCGTGGCAGACTCTTGCTGT
This sequence comes from Enteromius thamalakanensis, assembly GCA_032357475.1. Taxonomy (NCBI): domain Eukaryota; kingdom Metazoa; phylum Chordata; class Actinopteri; order Cypriniformes; family Cyprinidae; genus Enteromius; species Enteromius thamalakanensis. The sequence continues at coordinate 825,443 of JAUCMT010000063.1, forward strand.
GGCTCTGGCCGTGGCAGCGTGGCAGACTCTGGCTCGGGCTGTGATGGTGGGTTAAACGTCGCAGGGATTATGCACGGTGCTGGCATCACCGAGGCAGAATCGGCGTCCGCCTCCTCGGCCGCTATTATGAGTGCCATCTGGAATATCTCCCGGATTCTCTTCGCTTCCTCCAGTGTAGAGATCGGGAGCGGCAAACTGGGCATCGCAGAAGCTCTACTCGACGGCCCGTGTCGCGAAAACGAAACAGTCACCGGAGCCGTGCTCCACGATTTCGGTGGCGGACCTCGGCGGATGGCCAAGCGATGTTCTGTTACGTACGGTCCGTAGTGAGGCTGTGTGCAACCGCGCTTCCCGGCGTGGCAAAAAGCAGAGGACACGGAACTTCGGAATGCAACGTTTAATAAAACGAAAACTGGACTGAACAAAACAAAGGCTGACGACACCCTCAACTTCAACACCCGATAACTGGAACTAAAAAACAAGGGCTTTAAATACACACAACTGATAGAGAGAAAGTGAAGGCAGCTGGAAAACACAGGTGGACAAAATCAACTAATCAGAACATAATGACAGGAAATACCAAATAAGGACAAGACAGGACTAAACCAAAAATACTAAGACAGGGGAGACCAAGACAGACAGACATGAAACTTTACACATATAATTTATATAAATATATATTAGAACTTATTTAACATATTTTTCTGAAATTTACTTTTATTTTGTATGCAAAGCATTATTTTTAACCTTTTTTTTTTTTTTTTTTTTTTTTTATTTTTTTTTTTTTGGTGTTTTTTTT
>JAUCMT010000063.1:828875-840041 GCA_032357475.1 Enteromius thamalakanensis
TCATCTTTCCTCTTGCTGTATCAAAATCTCACCTAGCTTTCCTCAGAGATGTTCCCAGTAATTGCTTTAAGTCAAGTCAAATTCAGTTTATGCATGATTACATGATATAACTTTTATCCTAAGCTTTGGAAAATTAAGCTATATATCATATGCTGAAGTACATTTCTGGAGTTTTAAAGATTTAAAGAAAACCGTGACCCTAGAACCGTAATACGAACCGAACCGTGGGTTTTGTGAACCGTGCCACCCCTATATCCAACCAGAAGACATTTCTGAGATCTGGCTAAATCTAAGTCAGCTCTGATTCTGAAGGTCTTTTCTTTTAGTTTTATATTTTAAGATTTATATTTAGCATTTGTCTGAGAAACCAGGGGCAAATCTTTCCAGTTTTCGTTCCAGTACTCAGGAATCATTGAGAGAATTGCTTAATAAATGGTAAATAGCATGATTGGGATGAACTTGTGATCTTTTGTATAACTGTGCAATGGTGATGCTAGTTGATATTAATGATTAATCCGTTTTAAACCACAAAACCGATGACTTCTTCTCCACTAGATGGTGCTGATGAATAAAGAAACAACTTTTATTTCATCACATCTGCAAGCGCTTGCTGCTTGGCTGATCTTTTAAATCAGAGAAGTGGAGCAGTCTGGGCATTTTTATCTTTTATTTTTTTTTTGCAGAAATGTATTACTTAATACTCAATGCTTTATACATCCGATCTGCCTCTCAATCCAGTAGTTAATAAAGACGGAAGAGCTTTTTGAATCCATGCATTAAGAGACTTTTAGAGAGCACTCTGCTATTATTCCCCATTAAACATATTGTTCTGCGTTTCATATTCCATCGGCTAATTATATACAGAAATACATAAACATTTGACAGTCTTTAGAAGATATTCATAGAGATGAATGAGCTGTTCCATGCATTTGAGAAGATTTTTCTCTCTGGAAGTATGAGGTGAAATTCTTGGCCCGCTGGAGTCCAAAGCTACAGGCTCTGTTGGCACTTCTGTAAACTGTATTCCTAATAATGGCCTCCCCCTTTTTGTTCAACATCTCTTTGGGTCCAAACCAGAACAGATGGAAGAAATTAAACAAGCACCAAGCCATTGCTGCCGTTCTATTAGATATCTGAAGAGAAAATACAATTATTGCTAAAGTGGAAACATACCGCTGGGGGATTACGAGAGGCCTGGTGTTTTATGTTTTCAGAATGATTGAATTTTGCTTGACCTGGGGGTGAGGTGTTTAGGGCTGTTTGGGTTAAAGATGAGGACGGTGAAGGGATAGTTTACAGGAGCTGCGGTTTCATTTCTCATATCTCTGCCACTTAATTCTCATTTCCGCTTTTGAGAATCTGTTATGCTTAACAATTAGTCAGTTTGTTTAGAGGTGCTTTCTTGGAAATTGTACAGGTTTAAAGGAATAGTTCACACAGAAATCGAAATGAGCTTGAAATGTATTCAACCCAAGGCTATCCACGATGCAGATTTATTTCTTCTTCATCAGAATTGGAGAAAGCAGCATTGCTTCAGTGTCTCAGCAATGGATGCTCTGCTGTGAATGGGTGAAAAATGAGTGTCCAAACAGCTGATAAAAACCTCACAATCATCCAAAAGTAGTCCAATCAGTTAACATCAAGAGAAAAAAACAACAAGATGTTTGTGTTTATTCTGACGGCACCCATTCACTGCTGAGACAGTGATGGAATACATCATTTCTTTAAATCTGAAGAAGACACACACATCCTTATCTTGGATGACCTAAAGCTGAGGACATTTTCAGCAAATGCTCATTTTTGGGTCAAAACTGGCCTATTCCTCTCCGATCTCTTTCAGGACAAACAGCTCTCGAGAGTACATGATATAAAACGATAAAATCATGTTGAGAAAACGAGTCTAGGACTGATTTTGTCCAGATATTGCAAGCCAAAGCAGACATGTCTCACGTTTAGATATCTTCTGACTTATAAAATGATGAATGCATTGAATCGGCTTTTTACAGTAAGATGATATGTTCTTTTAATGGTCGTAGAAATTCTTCTCTAAATCACGGTCAGAGCTGGAGACATTGCATTCACTGGCCAAATGCGTGTTTGGAATATCTGACATATTAGATGTGTGTTAAGACCAAACCACAGATGCAGTCATCATTTTATAGATTGCAAGGGCATATAGAGAGTCTTGTGTTTTTCTTGGATGTTTTATTGGCTTGAAAACAGCATATATAAGATGATTTAATGATACTGTATGAACGTTGTCAGAAAGTATATCATCTTTACATCCTCAGGGTAAAAGTTTTCAGGTGTAGCCCATCTTACAATCAACCCCACACTGTAAAGAAAAAATAATAATAAAAATAATAAATTATAAAATGTAAAAAAAAAAAGATGATTAGGATAATCAAAAGATTTCTACACTGAATCCAGCACATGTTGTTGCATGTCGTCTGATTGACAGTTTAGAGTTTTCCACAAATAAACTACTGTGTGTCACGTGTCTTTTGCTGTGAAATATAATAACTTTGATATTATTAGTAATATTTTATGAAGAACAGTTACTGTAGCAACTGAGGTTCACTTAATCCTTCATCAATCTGTTTTTTTCAGAAGCTTTACTTTCACTGTTCTTCAGCGGAGCAATGATCTTCACAAGCCTCCAAAACATCCCACATCTTCTGAGGAGCCGGTATTTCTTCAGCTCTCAATCAGCACTGCAGTACAGTATATCTCTGGGTCATTTCAATCTAATCTTACTAAGATATATTATGGGAGATATCGAGTGACCACTGATATTTCTTTTATTGTATGTCAGTACTGTTATAAAGATCTCATTGCTTTGCATCACAAGCATCAGAATTTCAACATAGAAATATCAGAATATGCACCCAATTGCATATTTTTTTTGCCAAGTTTGAATCTCATAAAACTAAGCTATTTTTTTTTTGAGCTTTAAACCTGATGCATCAACTCTGAAACTCCCCAAAACAGCACGTTTGCAAGGTTTTTAAAAATAGTTTGTTTAAAGAGTCAAGAAAATGTTTTTTTGACTTTCATGCAATTTGTCAGACTTTACAGATCATCATGCAAATGATCATTAAAACACAATAATAATCATTTTCTGTAGTACTTTTAACATGCATTCAAAACACTTAGATTCATGTGAAATGAATATAAAAATTCAAGAAAACGATACCTTAAATAAATGAGTTTTAAGGCAATATTTAAAAATATGAAGCGATTTTGTCTGAATAAGGAATTGTCTGGTTCTGTATTTTTCACATCTGTTCAGACGCAGCCGAGCTTTCAGCTCCTGATGAGCGCGTCTCTCAGTGACAGAGGAAAAGCCTGGGTTAAGCAAACCCTCACCTGATACTTCCTCTCTCCAAACACACATATACAGTCCTGTGTGATGCAGCATGTGCTGACTGATAGATGTGGCATGCTGTAATCAAACCACGCTGACAGACAGTCGCTGGGACTCAGGGTGGGTGGTAAGACATCAGTGATCATACAGTGAGCCATTCCTTACACCTAAGGCAGACGTTTATTAACATTAATGGTATTGCATTTGTACCTTTCTCACTCCTAAAGGATGCATATTAGTACATTAAAGGTACTGTACCTAAAGTGTATATACTGCATAAAAAATATTTGTTGTAGGACTTAAATGCATAATTGTCACTCAATATATACACTATATATATATATGAAATAAATAAATACACACACGCATATATTTATAACCTTAAATATCCTTTTCATTTTGAAAAATCAGAACTTTTTAAAATTTAAATATTCAGAGAGAAATAAAAAGTACAATTACATGAATAAGGTCATAGCATTTTCAGTCACTTTATTATGTGAATAAATGAGAATTATGACTTCAATTATGAGAAGAATGTCCTCTTTGGTGTTATTTTTATTACAACCTTAATGTCATAGTGCTATGCTATTCTCGTAATACTAAATCTGTTTTTAAAACATTACTCTATTTACACATGCAATATTATGACTCCATTCTCGTAAAGGGCCTATTATTAAATTATTCTCAAACCATTACGTGGTTATTCTAGAAATCGTCATACACATCTGCTATTTTCTGTCTCCTAAACTTTTTGAGGCTAATTACATTTTGCAAGATATTGTTTTTACATTTAGTTTTTAATTTCACACACACACAGATATAATGACTTTTGCATAACCTGCTTCCCCGGACAAGAATGTTGATGTTTTAGACAAAAGATGTGGTTAATTAGGCAGCAAACCCATCAATTACAATAAAATGGATACGGGATGGCAGGTTGAGTTCTGTCTGAACGTGTTTTTTCAATTTATATGTGTTTCTAAAGACAGAAGACAGATGAAAACTTACTGTATGTCAAATATTGATTTCAAAGCTGCGCTTTAGACCTGCCAGGTTTACAAACATGCTAAAAAGCTTTGGCTCTGTGCTATTACATAAGAAACACTTCCACGAGCCAAGCCTGAGCTCCTCTCTTCATTCCAGGCCCATCTGTCTGTCTTTTTCTGCACTCCTCTCACTCATCTATTCCCAAACTGCCTGTGTTTCTGTACGTTACGGCTGTATTTTGCATCGCATCTTTCTGTGTTAAATCAGTGTCAGCAGATCAAGACAACACTGATGTATCTCGCCAGTTTTGAGAAGCTGACTTGATGTGAAATGGCATGGAACTGGATCGGATGATTCATTTAACCCCAGAGAGGAAGCAGTCTCATTAGAAACAAGATGAAGAATATGCAAAAATACTGATAGAAAAATGGCTTTCTGCTCACACTTTCATGTAGAAATTATGCACTTTAAACGCATTAATGTAAAATATATAAATGCACAATATAAATATATATATATCTACCTATATCTGTCCACATTTATGAATACACACACACACACACACACACACACATAGTATAAACATAAAGCATTAACATAACAAAACATAATTACAATCACTTATTAAAAGTTATAATGCAATATAATGTAATATAATAATACATTGAATAATGAAACCCTGCAATAATATAGATTTTTAAATATATTTCAAAATAAAATTTGCAATATACTGTATATTTGTGCTATATGGGATATAATATGAGACTACTAAATTTATTCTTCTATCTATATTAATAATACTGTTTATTATAAGTAGTAGTAGTAGTAGTATAGAAGTAGTAGTAGTATACAATCGGAAATGGAATAAAGTATAATAATAATAATGATAATCAGGGAATAATATGCTACAGTAATATCGGCACAGCTCGTATGATTATATTACTGAATAATATTTGTTGTCATTATGTCTCTTCAGTTACTGTAATACATTTTCCAGCATGCTAAACATATTTTTCATTGTGTGTGATTTTGTTTTATCAGCCAGATTTGTGCGTGAATCTGTCTTTCCAGTGAACATGTTAGGTTTGTGGCCTTGTTCCTGGTCTCAATCCATTATACATGTGGAAGGGCTCATTTTCGAAACATAAATAGAAATACAGGAGGGCTGCTCCTTCAAAAAACAAGCAAGGTGCTCAGAAGAGGCATTCAGCGTATTCCTCAGTGTTGAGCTAAAATAACAATGGGCTTTGGTTAGTGTAAGTGCTAAATGCAATGAGACACCGGAGCGCGATGCTGTGTATTTTTCATGATTCAGCTGGCAGCAGCTCTATGAAACCAGAGTCCTGCAGCGATGGTCCTGTGAAAACAGCAGAGAGTACAATACATTAAGACTGAGTGCTTTAGTCTGGTCCTATACTTTCAGCAGGTTACAGAACATCCGGGACGCAGGCTTTCTCTTTGAGGAGCTCATAATAATTAATAATTATTTTCAGATATAATTTTCGGATTTTATATTTAGATAGACGGATAGATATATAAATAAACCCCTCTTTACTCTACCTGTGAATGGGTGCCTTATTCCAAATCCCTGACAATGTGACTTGTGCTTCACCGTTAGCTTAAAAAACAAACAAAAAAAAAACTTACTGGATAAATGAAAGTTATTCTGTCCTACAGTATATGGTCAATTATTAAAAAAATAAATGAAAAATAAAAAAATAAAAATACAATAATTACAATTAAGTACACACACACACACACACACACACAGACAAAATAAAGAGGTATTATTTTTACTTCATCATGTTGTGACAGCAAATTAAATTGAAAGAAAATTGAAAAACATTTAGTTTGTTTAAAAAAAAATCTTCTCATTCCACTGTTTTTGAAGGACATTCTTGTTTGCCATTTCACCTCACTTTTACTTCTACTTAAAAAAAAAACGCTAATTGTTTTTTTGTTTTTTTCCCAGCCCTCTTTACGTCTGACTGTTTTGCATAGGAGAAAACTTGATTAAGAAAGACAGAAAGAGAGTGAGAACAGACGAAGGAAAGAGAGCGAAACGAGCCAAAAGGCTGCAAGACTCCGTTTTGTTTCCCTCTCCCAGGCATTTTAACGGCCGCCTCACCTTTTTGCCATTTCAGAGGCCAGACACTACTTCATCTGGGAAATTATTGCAGCTCAGATGATATTCCCTATCGCTGAAATACAGAGTGCTGCCTTTCTCTCTCTTCACAGTTTTATTTCATTATCACCAGTCTGAGTTATTGCGTTTTCCTGTTTCTCATTTAGTGGGTAATTATGGAGGCAGACGGGTGGAGCTCTGGAGAAGGGTTCAGGGTGAGTATATGAGTGCAGGGCACTCTGAAGGGTGTATGGTGGGCACTGCGAGTGACACAGATTAAAGAGGACTGCACAAACATACCCGGGCAAGCCATTATTCACCGTGTCTCCACTCGTTTCTCAGTCTAATGAGCTCTGCCTACACTAAATCTTCTCTTATAATAGAGGGCATTTTCTCTGACCCTTTTGGAGCGACTGTCGTTGCGTTTTTTGTACATTTACTGTATGTCATTCGCATGGCGAAAGTTCACCGGTTGCAAATAATCTTCGATCTCATTCCCTTCGGTAAATGGTGCTTTCACAATGTGGTCAGAAGTTTACACTTGGTCTCGTCTCAGTGATGCAAGACCGCTTTCTGACCGAGATCTGGAGTCCTGCCTATCGTAATTGAGATATTAAATACATTATGCTTTTCCCCTGGAGGAAAGGTGCTTGTACAGCACTAAAAGAGAATTATGGGAGTTTACAAAATCAAGATTGTGGTCATGTCTTGAACCTTTTTTAATAAATGGTAATGATATTTAAAAAAAAAAATATATATATATATATATACCAAGTGCCATAAATCCATTTAAATCCTTTACGTAATTTAAATAAATGCATTTGATAGGATTAAAAAAAAAAAGGAAAAATAACAGTTTTTGTAATGTTTTTACTTTAAAATATGCCTTTTAATGCCTAATATGAGAAAAATGAAAAGCAGAAAAATTAATTTGTCTCGTTAAATTCACTTATGAACTTGGCTACATGAATAATGTCGATTAAACAAGCATAATAGTTTGACATTTTACAGTTCTAAATGTTTAGCATTTGCTATATGTGCTGCGCTGGGTCAAACAAGACTTATTATTGCTCTTTTTTGGATTTTGCTTGCTTTCATTGTCGTCATGTTTGGATAAAAGCGTCTGCTAAATGACTAAATGTAGATAAATGATCAGCGAAGGCAGCGCTCTAACGGTAGGAGGACAAACAAGCCTTCTTTAATGACATCAGCAGCTGTCCACCCATGGCTATGCAAATCATCTCAGCGCCGCGTCCCCCAGCTGCAAGCGTCCATCATGCCTCAGGCCGAGGGGTTGCGGCCCTCATATGGAAGACATAGGCTGTAAACCTTCGCATTTCTCATCTCCTCTCACGGTTACGGCCCTGATGTAGAGCTGATTTTCTGATGGGTCCCTCGTCGGTTGGCCTATAGTTTATATGCCATGTGTTGTTCTCTTGGATCCTCGTCAAACTCCCAGTCTCAAATGAGGATTGAAGACGAAGCTCTGAAGTGAACGATGGTACGCCTGAGCACATCTAAGGGGTGTTTTGAAGAGTTTAAGGGTCAGTGACATGACGCTGTTCAATCATTTATTAAAACGTAAGCTCATATACAGTAGTCAACATTTGAAGTGGATCAAAACCTTTCAGCAAAGTTGTTCTAAAGCCAAAAACAACACTCAATACTTTTTTTGATCTACTTTAAATGTTGGCTGCTGTATACAGTGTTCAAGCTTTTATTATTTATTAAAAAATGCTTCTCTGCTTAATATTTCAAAACATGTCTGAAAAATATGTATTATTTTACTATCAGAATTCCAGAAATGTTGAGCTCTTTTCAAATTTGATGTCTGCTACAGGTCTCAAAAAAGTTGGCACAGAAGCATCAGAGGCCTGAAAGCAATGAAAAGATTCAGCCGGGAGAACATCTAGCAACTAATTAAATTAAAGATGGGGAGAAGGGCTTCAATCTGAAAGAGTCCGTAAAATATATGTATAATACTTACAAAACATTGTCCCTCAAAGTCAGAATGCAAAGGACTTACAAATATTGGCATCTACAGTGCATAACATCATTAAAAGATTCAAATAAACTGTCTAAATCTCTGTGTGTAAGGCACAAGAATGAAGATCTTTGCTGGATGTTCGTAAACACAATCCTCCGGGAATGAACCAAAGAATGGGACCAAATTCTAACACCAAAACAAAAAAAATCTTGTGTCAACTCAAACTCAATGTCCAAATTTTTCTGAAAAGAAGAGGAGATGCTACACCATGATAAACATTCCCCTGTCCCAGCTATTTTGAGACCTGTAGCAGGAATCACATTTGAAAAGAGCTCATTTTGTGCATAATTTCTTAGTTTAAACATTTGTTATGTTCTCTATCTATCTCTCTCTCTCTCTCTCTCTCTCTCTCTCTCTCTATATATATATATATATATATATATACAGTATGCTGTATATATCAGGTCAAACTACAATTTATACAGACACCTTCAGCAATTCTCACATTATCACCGTTTATTCACTATAGTTTACAAAACAGTAATAAAATATGACAAGAGCTCAGAGTTAAAAGAGAAAAAAATCCATTTGATCATAACTTTGATAGAAAAGTATGTACTGAATTTGTCTGAGCAGTGGTTATTAGACAGCTACCTATCAATGCTTAATTTTATTCAGTCTGTGGTGTAAAAATTATGCAAAAAAACTTGCTCAGGTCAAACTACACCACACAAAATTCCAGAATGAATCGATTTCTGTAGAAATTATTATGTTTGACACACACATTTTAACAGAGCAATGGTGAATGTAATTTTAATACCTTACGTCATCGACCCTTAATCAAATGTTGTATTTTGCGAGTGAAGCTACCTCCTTAATGACCTCATTTGCACTACATATGACAATGTGGAAGACATTATCCTCTCATTTAGAATACCATTCTTAATGTAAATGAGAAATAAATGCTCCCTGTTGACATCGTCATCGCTCGGGACCGTGACCGATCTCCTCCAGGTCCTTAGCGGGTGATGTACAGGTAGGATGCAGTCGCCTGAAAGGCGGATTTGTAATTTCCTGCTAAACGAAGCCCTAATTTTGAGTGTCGCTGGCAGTCTCTCTCAACTTTCCCCTAGAAATGAAAGATGTATATTTTGCTTAGCGCAGACAAAGGCAATAACTCCATAGGCCAAATCAAGAAATCGCGATCCAGGACTTTTTGTCGATGGATTGTGGTTCCTCAATAAACTATAAGAAACATCTGAGATGGCCTCATTTTAAAATAAGCATGAAGAAAGAGCTGCAGGCAACAGAGGCTCGGTATGAAGGATTTATAAAGTGTTTATATAAACGCTGAACTGACCAACACAGCATAAATGAGTGCGGACTCTCAAATTTCATAGCAAATTGCTTGTTTAAGGAGAAGCCGATAACAGCTAGGTTAGCTGCAATTAGGCTTTATTAATGACCCAAAAACCCTCTGTGGAGTATTTTTCCAAACATACCAACGATCCTTTGCCAAAGGAGATGCAGGCTGGATGGTGACCATCTCCAGAAATGGACGGGGAAAAACACATCTATTTACTTGCTTCCATAGTAACGTCTTTGAAAAGGTTGCAGTGTTTTATGAGACTCAATATAAAGTCAATTCTCCGTGAAGAGCACAACCCCTCCTTCTGGCCGGCGGTGAATAGCCCCTGTTACCTGTGATTTCTTGGCTCGATAACAAACAGTAGTTGTAATACTTCATCCGAGGAAGGAAGCAGAAGCTTTAGAAGCAATAAAATATTGACCTCTTCATCAGCCAAAACTAGCACAATACCAGCCTGCACGTCTGCATGCTAGCAAAACACATCAGTAGCTTTCATAATGGAGGACAAGACCAACCGCTGGGCTTTACAACGCAATCTGGCCTCTACGATCTATTAAGATTGATGCAGTAGCATTTCTATGGTCAGAATGATCTGAACGAAACGATTTGTAGCGAATCTAGATTTAGCAATCTGCCTCAGGCTTTTCTCAATGGGAAGTTTGTAACTTTCCAACATCCCACTACACTTATGTGCTCATTCTGCCTTTATAGGGCCTGTCTCATGTATTCAGAAGGAATGGTCTACACGCTGGGTTATTTGCCCTCTGCTTTGACAAGAATCATTGTCTATGGTTAATGCATACTGTTTTTCATCTGTAACATTCAGATGCAGAGGCAATCTTTATTACAGTGATGAGGGACAAAAGCAAATTAAATCCTGCGGCTTGTGACGATATTGATGTGCGAAACATGAAACGATCCGTCTGTGCTAAAAACTGAAATTATATTTATATTGTTTTTTTACCTATGATAATACACAATGTTTGACGAATAAACGATGCTAACAATGACAGCCAATCAGAATCCATCCTGTTCTCACAAGCTCAAGAATTTAAAGCGGCAGATGCATGCATAATAAACAGACAATATCATTTGCCACTTAACACCTAAAAGACTTCAACAGTTTGGGTTAAAAATCTTGGTTTGTGTTCTGCTGAAGAAACGAAGTCACCGGATGCCCTGGGGGTCAGCAGATAAACATTACATTCTCATTTTTGCGTGAACTATCCAAGGGGCAACCTCCGGCTCCCTCTAGTGAAACCAACATGGAAGTGATTAAAACTGCAATTCATCGACTAGCCGCTGGGGGCTGGCTCCAAAAGGGAGTCAAT
>JAUCMT010000063.1:876373-889210 GCA_032357475.1 Enteromius thamalakanensis
TAGGCTTCAAAAACGCTCTTCAGAAACCTACGAGTGACGTCACGGACACTACGTCCATTTTTTTTACAGTCTATGATCAAAACCAACCCGATAGTGTTAACAAAAACCAAACCTACATCATTATCAGCTTTCAAACCTCCCAGCATATTATTCTGAAGTCATAACATGATATTCTTCAAGTAATTGTGCAAAAATTACGCTTTATTAATCGTAACTATAACTGAATAAAAGGGGTCAGAGTTTCACTGCCTCTAGAGTTCAGTTCTGTTGGAAACTGCAGAGATATGTACTTGTTGGTACGTAAAAAGTATGTTTATGCCATTAGACCAGGGAGGTTCATGCACACGTTTATACGGTTTTATTTAAGTGTCTCTGTTTGATCAGCCACAAACATCAGCCCCTCTGGGGTCCTAGAAAGATTCAATTCACCAAGTTCGCCAAATCATTCATGACCTGTTTCCTCTCCTTTATGCTGTCTCTGAATTCTAATTTGACCCCATTAAATCACACCAATTTGATTTAATGTAGTCCATTTATTTTGAATCTTTCTCTTTGCTCTCTTCGGCCAGATGCTGCTGCCCTGGCAGCACAAAAGCACCGAGCAGTGGTTTGTGGGAATGCGGTGCTGTTATCTGTACGTGAAGGCCGTGGGATCCTCTGCGCTTCTATCTCCCACACGACCACACTATGCACCGAGACCCTGAAGTTTACTTGTTGCTAAGCGACGATAATATTCATAATTTTTCTTCTTGCTTAAGCTGCTATGATTCATGTCGGCTTCGCAGTAAATGGCTGCGTAATTGCAGGTTGCCGTTCCAGACTCCAGAGGTGCTGAGTTCTGCTGGGTCGACGTGCTATCGCTATTAGCATGGCCACTTTGGTCAGAAACACCAGCCAAGTCCTCGTTCCAAGAATGCAGTCCGAGCTCAAATAAATACGCTGTAGCATATCATTCATACTAAATCAGGGCCGATGGCCTGGACCGCACCGCATGACACCCTAACCAGTGTTTTGATGAGCGAGCTCGACGAGAAGTGCTTACAAATTTCCTTGATAATAAGAGCTTGATATAATATAAATATCAGAGTTAAACACGTCAGGCTTTTGTTTCTTTGCACGGAGAATATTTTTACAGAAACCGCTGCGGTTTTGTGCCACAAAGGCAAGAGAGCCATAATAATGGTGAGGTCAATTTAGGAACGGAGAAATAAACTCCAGACTATTCCAAACATACATCTGCATTAGAGAACCCACAGGGAGGAAAACACACTGAACTGTCATGGTTAGAGAATCTATTAAAGGTAAGACAAACCCTAGGAGGTACTGGCGAGCTTTCAGAGCAAGGCCTGCTGTTCAGGACAATCCTTACATATTTGATTTACCAGGTCATGTGCTCCTTGACAAACCCAGAGACCAAAATAATCTAGCTGAGCCAGACTGCGCTAGTCTAGGGGTGGGCAATATGAACTTGAGGACCTCCAAGCCAGATAGATAGATGTCAGCGGTAACATGCTAAAGTTAGCATTAAACAATTTGAACTAAATAATTTTAAATAAAAATGTAAATAAATAATAGAATTGCAGGACATGGAAACATTATATATTTTAAAAATATTTATGAGATCAGAGACGTTTGGATTTGCCTTTGCTGTGAAGCTTTTGGAGAGAGCCACAGAGGAACGATCTGTGACAATTATTTACATATATATTTATATTCATATAATAAATATTATATAGAAATCTACAGTATTTAATATAAAAAAAATGATAATAATTCTTAAATATACACATGCATGTGTGTGTGTGTGTGTGTGTATTGATAATAAATATGCACAACACACACACATATATTATGTATTTTGGATGTAATTAACTGATGCAAAGCAAAAATAAAAAAAAATAACATGAATAGATTTAGCTGCCTAATTAATTATTAATAATAATAATAATGGGCGGTGCTTGTCATACAAATTTACTTCTTCATACTTCCTCTTCTTACACTCGATCATGCAGTTTTTTTTTTTTTTTTTTATCCAAAGCCATGAAAACACCACCCATTTAAACAGACATCATGATTTCAATCAAACCAGACCAATTAAACACACTTGAAATAACATCCCAGGAGTGAAGAGCATATCTGTGAAAAAGTCCAGGCCAGGATAGAGCGCTTAAGTTCAGAGATAATCGGGGCCTGTTTGCTTGTTTGCACATTTATAGAGCGAATTCTAGAGAACTTTTCCCATGATGTCAAAGAATGGTCAAAGACCTGCGCTCCCCGCTGACCGCTTCTGCCTGGTAATTCACACACTGGACTTTGGGGCCGGTTTTGTCAGAAAGCATGACTTCATAGCCATGGCAGCATGGCAAAGGTCTAGCAGAGCTTTAAGCCTGGATAAACAACCCAGTGGGAATACCTCTCCTTCCTCTGTTTTTTCAGCTCATGCATTTGTTGCTACTCATTCCCACTCGATCAAGCAGCGGTGCTCATGCTGTCAAACCAGTTTTGGGCAGCCGTGCCTCTACAGTTGACTGGGATGGCACCAGGGAAACAAAAAAATGGTGTGCCAAGGATGAGAAAGAGACATTTTTTGGGTAATAACAACAGCTCTTGATCTTAATTAATTACAGTGACATGAAATGTTTGCATTGGGATGAATGAAAACACAATCTCCAATCTGGGCTCTCATTATGTACTGTATTTACAGGAAGTTCCAAAAGCCGTTCCGACTGAAAGCATAGGCTTTGTGGACTCTCACAGAGATCAAAGGAGGATCAACAAACAGTTGTGTAAGGAGAGTCTGAGGGGGGGAAAGTGGAAAGTCTTTCAGATATCTCTCCAGATTAATTCCTATGGAGGTGAGGAGCACAACGAGCAAACACAGCAGCTCAGATTAAACTCTACTCGTCTGAGAGGATTCAGGAGAAAACACCGTTTTCATCTAACTAATATTTTGGGGGCCTGAAAACGCAATCTTTTCAAATAGCATGTTTATGAAAACGATGCGTATATTTGGGATATTTGTAAAAATGCTATCTTTTTTTGCATATATACAACAAAATTCTCAAAATGATCCCCATTCATATGAATCCAATTATAAGATAAATAAACAAAAAATAAATAAACATTTTTTACAATTTTATGCACAAAATCAGTTCATTTCAAATGTGATGCCTGCTACAGGTCTTTAAATAGTTGTGATGAGGGCATGTTTATCATGGTTTAGCATCTCCTCTTCTTTTCAAAACAGTTTGAAGACGTCTGGGCATAGAAGTCATGAGTTTCTGGAGATTTGGTGTTAAAATTTGGTCCCATTTTTCCAGCTGCTGAAAAGTTTGTGGTCGTCTTTGACATTGTTTTAATGATGCTCCAGATGTCCTCTATAGGTAAAGGATCTGGACTGCAGCAGGTCAGTTCAGCTCTGGACTCTTCTACTAGAAGTCATGCTGTTGTAATCGCTGCAGTATGTGGTTTAGTATTGTCCTGCTGAAATACACAAGACCTTCCCTGAAATAGACGTCATCTGGAGGGGAGCATATGTTGCTCTAATACCTTTATATACCTTTCAGCATTCATAGTGCCTTCCAGAACATGAAGCTGCTCATACCGTATACACTTATACACCTCCATACCATCAAAGATGCTGCTTTTGAACTGAATGCTGATAACACGCTGAAGATCTCCTCCTCTTTAGCCTGGAGGACACAGCATTCATAATTTCAACAAGAACATACAATTTGTCCACTTTGAAACAGTTCATTTTAAATGAGTCTTGGCCCACAGGACACAACGAGCTTCTGGACCATGTTCACATACGGCATCTGCAGATGTCTCGGAGGATTTTGTTTACAGACAGTGGTTTCTGGAAGTATTCCTGGGCCCATGACATAATCATGTGATGAGTGATGAGTGTCGTCTGAGGACCTGAAGACCACGAGCTATAATCTATAATACACTGAATCAGTGTTGGTTTAAAATGAACCAATCAGATAAATCTGAGGGGAGTGTATTGTGTTTTTAATTTTTAATTCCTTTGCTCTCCGTATAGCTATTTTTATCAAGAATATGCCCTGTGTTAATGGCTCTTTTACACAGTTTGAATAAGATCGGATACTAATACTAGATACTAATCTCAGATTACATTTAAATACATACATGAGTTTACTGTAAGGTTACCGGATTTCTAAAATTTGACACTTCCTAGTTCAGTGATTGATATATAATTGAAAAATCACTTTTCTATGGAAAAAAAATACTGGTTGTAATACTTCATTAATAATTTAAAATAATAATTCAGCAAATAAATTCACAATATAACAAATAGTAAACAGAAACCACTATAAACAGCAAACACTGAATGAAGCAGACGCTGAGCTCGCACTCATGCACTGGTCAGTTTCAGATGCAGAATATTTTAGTTTCTACAAGCAGGATACACAAGAAACACGTCTAACTCGGACACGCAGGTGGTCGTTGTGGTAATAAAAACCGTAAATAGCAACTGTTCGCGTGTCCGCGTTTAATGCGCATCTCGTGTATGAAAAGCATTTCGGGGGCCCCTTGGCTTTCAGGGGCCCAAGGCAGTTGCCTACCTTTGCCTAATGTGTTCATAAAGTCCGCTCCTGGTTACAGTAGTAACATAAACATTATCTATGACACTTTTGCAGGAACTATGGTTAATGTGGTATGGGTTGAACAGACTGACGCTTGTGCAGAGTGATTGATCAGTAATGTAATCCAAAGCAGTGTATGTCACAGTGTGTGACACTGAACCCTGTCCTCGTCTCTGGTCCACAGCTTCTATAAAAGCCCACAACTGCCTTTTACAATCTCACTGTGATTCACACTCTCTGATTCCATAAATCTCCCAGAATTCAATGCTGTAGAAGGGTGTGGGTCAGGGTTCACGAGGCCATGGTTTCGCTCAGGCGTAGTTATGGCTTGCTCCAGAGGCTCTGCGCTGTACCTTTAACGCCTGGCCGTTTAATGAAGACCACAGGCGCGCACTGACCGTGACTACCCCAAGCCCAGCCAAAAGCCCCTGCAGTATAGAAATTGGCCATGTTTCAAAAGTTTATAAAAACAGTGGGACCTAATGGGTCAATTGCTGTGAACGCCGAGCGCAGTATTATTGCCAGGCCGCTGAATGCATTAAAGACTCTGATCTGCAGCTGCGTGTGAAGGGTGATAATGGGCCTTTGCAATTGACCCAAACTTTCTCCATCAGATGTCTGACACGATACAATAAAATGTTAAAGAATTCCTTAATGATTTCGGACAATACCACATCAAACAACCACTTAATGCTTAAATAGTGCAAATACGCAAAAACCTAACCATGCAGGGGACACTGAGGAAAAGCATTTGTCTTTGGAAAGTGCACCATAATTTCCACCCTGTCGTGCCGTTCCAAACCGATATGACTGTTTTATTTACTAGAATTTTATTACATAAAATAATAAAATAAGAGGATTAAGAGGTCTACATGCAGAGATACTACAAATCTTCTTTATTCACACAATTCTCATATAAATCTTTATTTATTTATTTAGTTGCTCTTTGGTGGATTATTGACGTGAAATAATTGTTTTTTTTTTGTTTTTTTTGTTTTTTGCTCTTTGCTATATTCTATTATTGACTTGAAATCGTGTTAAGGGAACTAAGCCCCAATACCCTTCTTTTTTCCTTTTTTGTGTAACTTGCTAGAACAGAAAAGGAGATGGCTAAATTGTGCCAGATTTGTCATGTTAGTTTGGGTCAAATGTTTCTGTGGTACGTTGCCCTTTAAGCAAAAGACAAAGAGGACAGAGGACAGTATTATGTCTAATCCAACTAAATCTGTGGTCCAGTAATCATATTTGTTAAGATGAATTATTGGGGAATATGTGATGATATGTGATTAATATTTTAGTTGTTAATTTAATTGTTTAATAATTATATGAAAAAAAAAGATATCAGAATAATGAATGAATGAATGAATCAATCAATCAAACTTTTTTTTTTTTTTTATACCTACCATGTTTTCATAACTAATCTGTTACTAACTTTGTTGTAAATGAAGGATTTTGATTCTGGTGCATAATTATTATTATTATTATTATTTTTTTCTCCACAGAAAACTCAATTTACTTGCCAAAAGGAGATTTGGTTACACTTTAGATCAGCATACTGCTATTATTAACTTATCCATGAACTAGTCGCTTGCTTATTAGCATATTACCAGTATATTAGCTGTTTATTATTACTTATCTAGCACATATTAATGCCTTCTCTGCTTTACCATATTCTACTTAACACTACCCTCCTAAATATAACTACTACTACAACTCTAATGGAAAAGATGGAGCTGTGCGCATCCATGTGCAACATATGTTTTCAAGGTCAGGCAGACAGGGTGAAAATACCAGTAGACAGAGCAATGTAGGGAATCCAGAGACAGAAAATAGAGCAGAGGGTCGGTACCAGGCAGCAAACACTCATACAGAGATAAACAGTTCAAGTCAAAACACGGAAAACCAGAAAACAAGTAAGGAAACGCTCAGAGATGTAGCTGGGGCTATACAAAACTTCGCAATTCTCTGGCTGGAGAAACTCGCCCTTTATACAAACACTAATGAGAGAGAGTGAACCTGGCAACCAACTGAGAGTCCTGGGTGAAACTGCAAGGTAGGAGTGCCCTCTGGCGGGGCTTGACGGTACTTCCGGCTGGGATCGTTACAACTTACTACTACTACTAAAAATAAAAGTTGTGAAAGTGTTACCAGAAATAACCATTTTTATGTACCTTGCTGCAGTTTCAAAGAGAAATGTCCTCTAAGTAGTGCTTAAACACAGATCCAATATGTGAACCCTAGCACATTTTATTATGCTGATATAGGTATGCATTGCAGAGGTTGTTACTAAAAGTTAATGCTCCACGTGTTGGAAATATGCCCTACACAAAATCCAAGCCTAAACCAACCTGATAGTGTTAACAAATACAAAACTGATATAAAAGCAGATTTGTTTATCATTTCAACTTCCTTTTACACAGGTCTGAACTGCTTCGTTGGATCTTAGTTACACAGGATTGAACCGGAGCTCATCTCTGTACTCTGTGAGCTACCAAACAAACCTACCGTCTACGAAAACACATAGATATGAAGCTGGATATGCGGGATGATAACCTTCAAAAGCAAATTTGTTTTATTAATTGAAAATTTGTGTGGGAAAAATAAAAGGTGTCAGAGTTTTACTGCCTCTAGTGTTCATTTATTTTGGAAACAGCAGTGATATGTACTTATTGGTACATATTTCGTGTCTCGCATATCATATTTTCTCATGTGCATTTTAGCAACTGTATTTGCGGTTTCTATGCTTCGCTCCTACACAAGAAGCAGAAGTTGTTGTTTGCCTCTTGATGTGTTTCTCTCCTGGGCCTCTCTGAGGTGTGATGGAGATAACACAGAGCCGTCTGGATCTCCGAGTGAGATCTCAGCATCACCTCCCACAGCCGCGAGTATCAGTTTATACGGACACGTTAAAACACTTGAGCTCCGACTATGAGCTCATCAAGGCTAATGTCAGCCACCACACAGTGTGAGTCCAGCATGAGCAGAGAGACGAGGAAAACCGAAGGGAAGAAGAAACAACAATGTTTGTTTGAACAATGACTGGCCAGACTGTTCATCATAGGGCTTAGCTCACGGTGAGATATGTATTCCCCCGAAAGCGGCGGATTACAAGCACATAAAACAAAGATCGGAGCCGCAGCAGAGGGGGGATATTGCTGTGATTTCCTTCGGATGGCTTTGGCTGGAATAGCTCAGTCCTTGTTTTAATTATTTCCTTAAGAAAACACAGAGAGCTCGTTGGAGAGCGGTGCTCCCGGGATGAGAGAGGAAGGCCACGTCTCTGTGACTTGGAAGGGTCAGGAGCAGATAAACCAGTAGACTAGTAAGAATCCCAAAGCATTCTTAGCTTCCCTGACAAGACCACTCCAGAAAAGAGCCTCCGTTCTTAACCCTATAAAGTCTACAGTCTCATATTTGACTCAAATCTGAAGGACTGATGTGATCAAAACTTTGCTGCAGTACACAATCTACTCCATGCCTTCTGTCTCTGACTGAGGAGCTTTTATGAAGTAAATGTATAATTGTAATTTTTTTTTACAGTATGTCAGGCATTACAGGGTTAAATGATAATCATTTATTTATCCAGCTGTTCCAGTGAATTTATCAATTTGACCAATTCCCAGTGTGTCATATTTGTCTTCTTTTTTCTAAAAGCCCTATAATCTGAATGGGCCCAGACGCCCGCTGCAATTCACTGGGGTAAAATTAGGTGCGAGGACTGGCTTTACTTTCGCAAGGTTTTTACAGGATTAGATGACGTTTAAATTATTGGACAACTAATATGCATGATTAAAGCTGTTGATGGTTGCATAAAATGGAGAACAATTTTATGGGCCTCCCTGGAGAATGTGTTCTTAAAGTCGTTTGAGTTGAGGTGGAGATTATAATGCTTTATTTAACACTTGATCTCTGGATAGCTGAGTCTGAACTGCCAGTGAACCTCAGACAGAATTAGCTCTCTCTCGGTCAGACCGCATGCTAATGAACAACACTTTGTCCAAGTCAGGCTTTATTTCTTTCTTCCTTTTTTTAATTTTTTTTTTTAATTTTGAGCACCAGAAGAGAAAAATGAAGATGAGAATATTGGATAAAAATAGTCAGGTAAAAAAGGACTTACAGGTCCAAAGTTTCCTCTACATAAATAATAATAATAATAAAAAATAGATAAAATAATAATAAAATAAACAAATACGATTATTATTATTAGTAGTATTATTATAAACAGACAGAGCAAGATTCGTACGTTACTGCTCATTCGGACACTTTATTTTTTTTTATTTATTTGTGTGTATGTGTGTGTGTGTGTGTGTGTGTTTGTGTGTTTTGTGGATTTTCAGCCTGAAAGAAAATGTCCAAAATGTTTCACCATTTTACAAACACACACACACACAAATAATAGTAATAGTAATATATATAATAATAGCTACTTGTCGCCACCTACTGGAATATCAGAATATTGATGTGCCTATATATATATATATAGAGAGAGAGTATATAGGCACATCGATATTCCAGTAGGTGGCGACAAGTAGCTATTTTTATGATTAGTCAGTGAATCATATATTCAGGTGATTTGTCTACAAATGTTGATTTATTCAGAAATGAACCAAACTCAATAAATTCAGATTCACATATAAGCACACTCTTACTATTTTTACTATGTCTGTCAATGGCTAAAATTGCACGAGTAGTATGCTAGCGCATGGTTTATTTGACTCAAAGTCACTGAATCATTTACTGATTTGTTCAAATCTGAATGATTATTTTTTATGTTTCTACTGGGGCTTTTTTTAAATAGTTTCAGAGGCAGAGCAAAAACAGACAAATAAACTGGCAACATTGTATCTAAAATGGAAGTTACTTATTATGAAGTTTTTATTTATTTATTTTTATAGTAGACAGCACTCAACTATAACCAGTTAGTTTAACCCACTCATTCTTGATAACACTTTCACATACACTTCAGGTGGTTTACATTTTCAGCCAAACATAAAAATAGATTGCACCAATATTTCACAACTTCCTTTCAACAGACTTAGGAAAAAGAATCGTTTTTATTCGCACTTTTGTTTATACTAAATTAGCTTTTAGAGAAATATGTTTAGGAGCCTGAAAAACACAGAGATACAGCACCGGGTGTCTATGGCCTAAACGCCGGACCGCCTTTCGAAGAATATCAGGACTAACATCTTTATCGATATGAGCTGCGTTATAATTCAAAACACACGCTTGTATGTTGTAAGCAGAACACAGCGGTTATTACTGGAAATAGTTTGTGCGGCCATGAAAATCCATCAAGCTGCACATGATCGCTTGGACACTTAGCAGAGCAGCTCTGTTTATTTCCCTTTAAGTCTTGGTCTATCAAACTGCAACTGGGTTTGAAAGGAACCTCAGAACCGAATCGAAACCGCAGCCAATGGTAACATCCAGTCTTCACAGTGGTGGTGTCTCCCTCCGTGAACTTTTGGCAGACTGAATCCAGAGCTGACACGGTCCCTGCCAAGACATCTACATCACTATATGCCATTTTATTAGAGTCAGATAACCCGCTCACGTTTAATAAGCACAGCATGAAACATTTGATAAACCAGCGCATCGTTTGTAAATTCAGAAAGCATCTCTTAAGGCGAGTCCATCTTTGTGTTGGCTGGCACCGTTGTTCAAATAAACACAGCAAGCCCATGATAATTGCATTGTTGGGATCTGGCCTTTCCAGAGCTTAGAGGACACGGCCAATTAATCAAGTTCTCTTTGTGCGAGTCTTTATGGGTAATGACCAGAGCGTTAACATTCACACATGTGGGAACCATTTTGCCACCCCTGCCGCCCCCCTTTCATCAAAACGGGGGTAAATATCATTTTTAAAAATGAGGCTACCTCTGGTTGTTACGCCTAAGCTGTATTATTAATAGCAATAATAAGAGTCGCTCCTCCAGGGTCTGCCTAGGAGGTTTATTTTCACTCATTTCTGTCTAATGATGGCCCTGCCGCTGGCCTCTGTCCACAGAGCACCCTAGTGTGTGTGTGTGTGTGTGTGTGTGTAAAGAAAACACCAATGATCCAATGTTAATGCCAAATCTAGTATATCTATTTTTATGTACTGTATATGAACACTTTGACTGGGCCTTGTCAGTATACCTGTTGCATGTGCAAAGAAGCATGTAACAACCCCAAAATCCTGTATATCAGACATATATGATGTAAAGTCAAACACTGCCCACAATAATCATAATAATAATAATATTAATAATTCATGATTATTTAAAATATATAACTAAAGCATGGGCATGTATTTGCATTATACAGCAAACAAACAAGGGTTTTGGTCTAGTTTTCCAAAAAATGTTTTAAAAGACAATCAAAAGACATACAATCAATTCAACTGGCATATGCGCATCAGTTATATATATATATATATATATATACTGTATACTGTATATTTTAATTTAGTTTATTTTCCTTAAGTAAATACACACCTCTAAATATACTTAAAAATATAAATATACTTAAAAGAAAGATGCATGGCATATACTTGCGTTAGACCGCAGAAATTAATCTGTATTTGAGTTAAATATTTCAATAAAAATAGCATAACTTTTTTTTTTTTTAGTTTTCTTATTCAATAATAAACATTTTAGATAATAATAATTTTAGATTCAATAAGAAACAACAAAAATGTCCCATTTAATGTGTCAAATTTAGTTTTTTCATTTATTTGTTTTTACAAGCTGTTTAGGTATTTTTATGTCTTTTACTATTTAACACCATGATTTTGCTTTCCGATCTCACACGAGGCAGTGCCGAACAACAAAACTGCTGTGCATTGATTGTAATGAGACAGATGACCATTCACGTGGTCACCAATATTTTGCTAAGCCCTTACCCACACACGACTAATTATAAGGTCTAGGAAAATATCTGAATGCAGGGAAGAGGTCAATTCCGTGGCTTTTCTTTTTCGCCCGAAGTGGCCGCGTGATTTATTAAAAGGGGGACTATATAGTTTGACCACTGAATATGCATGTCCATGTACTTTTGCTGGAATATGGAAACAATCTGTGCATGCATTATCGTAGCTAATGAAAGCAGCCACCCAGATCCACCTCAGCACTATTGCTAAATATATGTGGACAAGGTGGGCCCAGTCTGTTTTGATATGATCCAGAGCTAAACTCTTGCTGACAGCTATTAATTTGGCCAACAAGGTAGGTTTTTATTTTAGATTTCAGTAAACAGCTGCGGTTATAATGTCAGTCTAATGAAATGCTAATGTGTGGGTGCAATGATAATTAGCTGGTTTACTTATATAATAGCATAACTACTATTACAATGTTTTTTTACATATTTTGCGGCGACTCTGCAAAAGCTTATTTAGATTTTGGGGGGAAACAGAGCAACTGCTAGTTTGTTTGACTAACAGTGAGTTCAAGTGTCCAGCAGCGGTCAGTTCGAGGACTGATGGGTTTTTGCTGCTGAGCGTGAGTTATGCACAGTAAATGTGAAACTGTACCCTAAGTGCTGTCCGTATACGCCGTCTGTCAGACTAGCAGAAGCCTACGGTTCAAGAGTCAGAGGTTTAAACGTCTAACAATGTCTTGTGGAAAAAAGACAAAGAGAAAAAGCACCCAAAGTAATGGCTGTACACTGCTTTATAATTGGTAGCATATGTGCGAACGAGAAGGAGGCAGACGTGAATGAATCAGAGCTGGGGCTTTTCAATGAATTTAAAGCTCATTGTCAAGGAATGTAATCAAAAATTAACTGCTTCCTTTAAAGAAGAAGAAAAGAAAAAAAAGACTAATTTAGAAAACAATGAAAGCTGGGACACAGAGGAACAATGGGGAGGTGCGAGTGTCTGATATGATATAAAACATGCTGGATAAGTGTTCACGTCTCACATCTGGCTGCTTAAATAATCCATGGGAAAAGAAGAGGAGAAAAACTGCAGCCTTGCAACCACAAAAATAATCCTCAATTCTCATAATCCTTAAACCCATATATATATATATATATCAGTTTAGTGGATGAAGTCATGCTGTTGTATTAGCTGCAGTATGTGACTTTCAACAAGAACGTCAAATTTGTCCTCGTCTGCTTCTGGACCATGTTCACATATGGAGTGTCGTCTGAGGACCTGAAGACCACTTAGGGTGTACTCACACTAGGCATAGTTGCCGTGAACCGGGCCAGAGTGCGATTGTCCCCCCTCCGCACTCCCCCGCTG
>JAUCMT010000063.1:910706-923482 GCA_032357475.1 Enteromius thamalakanensis
TTTATGTTCACATACAGCTACATGACACACTGCATGAACAATAATTTTTGAAAAAGCATAATAGGGGCACTTTAACAAGAAGTTGCCACTGGTTGTTTTTTAATATACAAAGTTGGGTTGCACCTTTATCTTTATGACCCTTACTGCAAGGCAGATTTTCGGGGTACATGCATCTAAAATAAAAAGTATAGCAAAGTTTTGCCAATAAGTCGCCACATTAAGGCAGCACACTGTGAGCCTAATAGTGTTGGTCCTGTCAATCTCTCTCTTTTTCTCGCTCTGGCGATTCCCCTGTTGCATGTTGGGCAATGTTTCCATAGTCTGAAGGTGCAGTGCCAAACCAAACTGCCCGGTCCAGGCACACAGTGATTTGTAGCCACAGACACTCACACACACACACACACACACACTCCTCCACAGGACAGGCGGACGCTCTGAAAGAGATGCGTGGGCTAGATATGGGCAACTACATAATTTCAGAATCCACTAGTCATTAGTTGTCTGAACAGACTTGAATGGAGAATTCACCTGGAACATAAACCATTGGGTCCCTTATGTATGAAAAATCTTGGTGCTAAGAGTTGCTCCTAGTAACAAAGTTCTCAGAAATGTGGGTGTTTCCTCTTAGAATTAAAGAAAATGTACTAGTACAGAAAAAAAAGCATCTTAAACCTTGAGAGGCCTTAAGGTCCAAAATTGTTAGGAGTACGGAAGAGTTTCTCCTAAAAAAGAGGACTTTTAAGAGTTTCTTAAGCAGTGGAGAAAATGGACGGAAATTGATGAGGGAGAAGAAATGTGTTGCATATAATGAATGATAGTGAGTTAATAAGATTGTGCAGAGATCTTACTAGAGACATGCTAACATCTCAGACGCCGCACACAAATGCCATGTAAACACTACATTAATTAACATATTTAGCCACTGGAAAATGCAGTTATGCAGCAGCGATGAGTCTTTTACAACCTTTTATATTCAAAGTGATCACACAAACAATTACAGCACTTTCAGAACATTACTGTTTCTCTATTAATTCCTGATAAAACATGTTAAATATGACAGCATGGTAAATATAATATATAAGTACAGTATATATAAGCTACATGTATAATGTGTTCAGAAAGAGAGAGCAAGGAAGTATGATAAAATAGGAAAAAAATATGATTACAATTTGTGAAAGCTTATAATAGACCCAACACTGTAAAAAAACTAAATCTGTAAAATTTATAGTGAAAAACCAGCAGCTGTGGTTGCCAGAATTCTAGCATAAACAAAAAAATAAAAATAAATATATAGATATACAGTACCAACATTTTAGGTTTTTAACGGTTTTAAGTTAAATTTACAGTTGAATACCATTAACTGATAAAAATGTTAATATACCAACCTATTAAAGTACTGGGATCTGTTTTGTAGCTTTGAAATAGACTGATAAACATCAAAAGCAGTTGATGATGAGAAAGTCACATGATGAACCAAAGCCCATTCACATAAACACTAAACACCATCATGATGAGTGTTATTAAACTAAAATATGCAATAAACATTCATTTAACAGCACTACATGTAAAATACAACCCTAACAAACATCACTGATAAGAAAAAAAAACAGAGAAAAAAGAAACAGAGTTATTTCAAAGAAAAAAAACATCAAATTCAAACCTTTTAAAAAATTTTAAATGCAATTCAGGGAATTATGGATTTGTCCCTATAATTTACCGTTAACCATTTAACAGGTTTTTTTTTTTCTTTTTTCGTAGCATTTTTTTTTCTGTTAAAATCATAGCCATTTTTTTGCAGTGCACTCTTAAAAACACTCTTTCATTTCCTCCTTGGACAAACAACCAATCACAGTCTTTAAAAGATGTGGTCATCACCACCTCATCGCTAAGATAAAAGTTTTTGTCTTAAAAGTTTCAGATTTAAACTAAAACTCCTGCTTAAAGATTAAAAACAGAATCTTTAAGAATCTGCTCACCCTCATGACATTTTAAATGTTGGGGTATTATATGTAACTTTACAAAATGCATTTTTTTTTGCCTCCACAGAAGAAAGTTTTGCAGCAACATGAGGTTTGTAAATGATGACAAAATTTTAATTTCTGCCCTGTTTAATTAGGCTGGTTTGGGGTGTGTAATTAGGTTTCTTCCATTTGGTTAAACTTAATTTTGATGGTTCCTTTCAAACACTGACTTTAATAACTACATGTCAACTAACTCTTATTCCTAGACTGTTAGACTGTTTTGCGTACTTTGCGTACATGAAGCCTCAGAATCTAACTTTAATCCACAAGCTCCACGTTCAAGGCTTTAGCTTTGCTTGACCTTGGCTCTTTTCTATCAGTAGCACACCCCGTGCTAAATTCATTAGCAATGCTATTGCCACAGGAACCCAGCCCCATAACGGTGCTCAGAGTCCCTTAGGACAAATTAGTGTATAGATTTGTACACTGAGAGGATAAATTGTCAAACGTGCTATTCAAAGCACAGACTGCTTCAATTTTGTCATTAGTTTTACCAGCGGCCAGAGACTTCTCCGACACAGATTTAACAAACCAGCCCGGGCCCTCAGACACACCCTCTCTTGTTCCTTTGGGCAGTAAAGATAAGCACTCTGTCTATTTCTACTCCGTATCAGATTCCACTGTGCCACAATGAGAGTATTTAGACATAAATCACCTGGAATGGCCTTGTTAAGAACCACCTACTGGCCAGAAGGTCGACGGGGGGCTTGTGCGGGTCTAATGTCTCTGTTTTGACATTATTGAACCTTCTGATATGACATATATAATGCTCCACTAACACGAAGGGCTTATGCACCGCTCACTAGGAGCTAATTACTATGATGGCTTACCTATTCCTTCCTCATTTATCATGCAATCAAGCCAGTAATATTCCCCACATCGCCAGCGCACGCAGCAGTAGACTTGCATTAATTATTATTTTCTTCTTACCTAGTAAAAATATATGCGGCGAAGGCCTAATAGCTTGTGTCATTTCCCTCATAAAGAAGCATTTCTTCAATTCATCTGGAGCTGTTATTCTACAGCGATGGGCACTTATGAAAATGTTATGGCAATATAGCAGTGGATTAGGTGTCGGGTTGGAACCCCAGCCAAGGTAGGGGCAAAGAGAGAAGAAGTCTGCCCGTTTAGCTCCAAACCAGAGCGAAAATGTGAACGAAATTAACAAGAATGGCTCTTTCATTTCAGCTTGCTCCTTCTTCCTCCCTCGCTGGGTTACATATTCGCCTACACCCTTCCTCCACGCATGGCCATAAGCCACATGGTGGAGTTATGGATTTAGAAATCACTCACTCCATCCCTCCAGCCCTCCCTGTCCATTCGGGCTGGAAAAAAAAAAGCGCCAGACTATCAGACTCCAGTAGCACAAGGCCACTACTGAGTCAAAGAGGCCCTCGGCTCCGGGGCCAGTGAGGTAGGGGAGACTCTGACCACCTATACACTCTTCCTCAGCTCTGGAAACTAACACACACGCGCACATCCACCCGGACACACACGCACTTCCACATCGGACGCACACGTATGCGTAAACACATGGGCTTGCAAACTGCGAGTGTACAGAACACACCTGCTGATTCTCCAGACAGCGGCTATACTGTATGCGAAAAGATTCCCTGTTATTAACCCATGCTGACAGCCGGTGCCGGAAAAGTTATTTTGCAAATGTAAAAGGTCACAGATTACAGGTGACCTTATCTAAAATGGCATTTAGTAGTGTAACTATTTGTAACTGATTGATTGCGTTTGAATACTTTTCTAAATTTCTAATGTTTTAACTGATAATCATTTCCAGATATGTAAAGCAGACTGGGTGTTTTTGAACCGTATTAAAGTAAAATATATTATACTGTATATATTGTAGTATTTACTACACTTTATTAATGAATGCTAGAGCATACTGTAGTATTAACCATAGTGAACTGATAAATAAATAAATACGGTAATATACTTTATTGATATAAAATACCCTTTTTTTTGTAGAACACGCACAGTACAGTATTGGGTGCAGAATATTTCTATAGTTGTAATATTATAATAGTTGCTGTGCTAATATAAGCCTGCCACAACACATTTTAGTATAAAAAAAACCCAATTTATAGTTCAAAAACACAAATTTACCTGGGACTCAAACCCACAACCTTCGGGTTACAACTCCAACTCCCTCTCCATTAGACCACAAATCTCTGAAAATCGAGTTTTCCTCTCGTAATAATGACTGGAATCACCGTGTGTGGTGGCGTTCATGTCTGTTCAGCTCAAAAATACGATCTATCCGACATGACTTGAACGCATCGTTATCCCATCCCACACCTGAAGATCCTAGTAATCCTGAAGACCTTGATTAACTGTTTAATTAGGAGACAGTCTGCAGGAAAGTCTCCCTGGAAGAAAGATTTGAAGCCCATACTTAAGGGATACAACAGATTGTCACAGATGCATTACCATTAACGAGGAAATTCACACTAAAATTCTGTCATTAATTACTCACCCTCGAGATGTGAGTTTTCACCGTTAGGTAGAGTATCCACCAAAGCCCTTTTCCCTGCAGCTAGCATATTTCTTCTATTGTTATAAATGGAAGCAGGATCTTAATATTAAGATGAGTAAGATAACATTTTTGATGAAATCCGAGAGATCTCTGAACCTGTATAGACAGCAAAACAACAACCATGTTCAAGGCACCGACAGGCAAGGACCAAATAAAATAGTCCATGTGACATCAGTGGTTCAACCTTAACTTTATGAGGCTACAAGTATACTTTCTGTGCGCAAAAGAAAAGAAAAATAACAACTTTATTCGACTATTTCTTCTCTTCCTGGTCAAACTACAAAGAGTGTTCACAACAGTACCAAAGTATATGTATATACTTCTTATATCAGGGCAGTGTGCCTCAACACCAGTCTTTGCAATCCACCTCCCATAATATTTTAACACATTAACAAGCTGATGAGCTGAACAACAAACCAAGTATGACATCACACATCACTGTTTCTGGGTCCAAATGATTCATCACATGCCAAATGCTAACCACAACCATCCCTAATATACACTCACGCTGTGCTGTACCTAAAAATCATGGTGCTAACTCAAAGTAATCTTTTATAAACAGTTAACATATCTGGACGCCTGTGTTCACTTTTTAGCGTGCAGTCAAATGCAGGACACTTTGTAAGCTCATGCGAAGTAAGCTACTGCTTTCAGGTGTAAATAAGGTACACTGTGGTCTCTTTAATGATACGTAGTAACTTACTCTTGTACCACTAAATATACTATTTATGTCTATGTATGTAGCTTTTCTCCAGTTTGTTTACAATACCTGTTTTGCCTCACATGAGGCATATACATTTATAGACCATGTCTGTGCATTATATAAATGTGTGAACATGTTACATACGTAGTAAAATACTCAACGAAGCACAGGGAACAGGATGTGTCGGGCATGTGTCAGAAGTTGGCGATGATGATGTAGCTGGCACTTACGCTAGCTCCCAGCCAAACCTTAGCCGTCCTTTGGAGATTTGCAGTGTTTGCCACTGAGCAGGAACTCAGCCCTGATTGTTTTCTCATCAAACCTAGCTTATTTTCATGCGGGTTGCCTCTTGCATACAGTGTGATTATTTGCTGAATGGAGGTCTTTTACTGCACAGCTAAGTGCCACACATTGCATTATGAGGCTCTTTGCTGATTGGCTGTCAGGGAAACTTTGGAACATGTTAAGGTATGGGGCACAGGATTGGGTTACGCCACAATTAGCTCAACTGGTTGGGCCAGGAGTGAAAAAAATGACATGGTTAGTGTTTACAGATGGGGGTGAACAGGGGATGACAAGGAAAGGAGGACTTGTTTGATGTCATGCACTGTATTGGTATCAGTGTTGAGGAGTGATTAAATGAAAATACCAACCCTGGTAGCTTCGTTATTCAGCTTCATGCTACTAGCTACTAACTGTTTTTAATACAGCTTTTCCAGTACCAAGACTGCATGTTGCGCATGCTACTTTGAGCATTTCAGTAGCTAAGTAGCCTTTTACCCAAACTTTATACTGTATGTATGATTATACTGTATATATGATTATTATATATACTAAATTAATCTAGATTAAAATGGCTCATTTGAATTCTGCCAAATTATTGCTACCTAAATAATGACTTAAAGTAAAGCCCTATTCAGACGGGACTAGTTCTACAGGGCAATGTTTCACAGAGGTACTTGGTGATTTAAATCCCATCCGAATCTGCCATGTATGTGTTTTTCTCGCACAACCTCTGTGATAATTCTAGAGTCCGAATGCGATGTTATTTTTCACAACACGTTTTCTTATGTGTTTTAGCCAATGTGATATGCCGTAGTTGCTTGTTGAATATATTTTGATATATAAAAAATAAATAAATACAAATAAAGATCCAGATCACGTAAACTGCTAAGACTGGCAATTGTAATATCAGTATCAGGTAAGATTACTCACGTTCATTTCTGCAGTCGGTTACATATGTTTTAATTATCAAAATTAAACGTGTTTACTACAAATAAAAATCATAATTGTTGAACTAAAGTAACCACACATTAACATGGTTATGCTGTACTAGCCATTTAGCTTCACCATGGTATTTGTGATTATACTAATTATCAATCTGAATGACTGTAGCAATGCATGCATACAGAGTGCATGATCTCTGTGACGCCCAGATGTACAAAACAGACCCTCTCATCTCTGTAATAAACACGCAGACGTTAGTCCCATCCGAAATGGTACATGAAAATCACGGTCGACAGGAGAAAAGAATCGAAGCTCACACGTACAGTAGTTTAGAAAACTTGTCCCGTCTGAATAGGGCTGCAGTGCAATTCAGCTATACATCCGCACTGAAATATCAAGGTGAAAGTCATCACAGTTTGTGTATTATAGACACAACTTTGTGAATAGATTAACGACAAAAAAAATTTTTATCGCGCGATAAGAGGCCCACCACTAATATATACTATATATACTGTATATATATATACTACTACTACTACTAGTAATAATAATATATTATGTTGTTAGAGGTTGCCACAGCAGAATGATCTGCACATAAATAAATAAATAAACACAAACATACAAATACACAAATATAGCAAGCATTACAGTATTACAAGATAATTAATTGGGTAAGACTTTATTTTGATGGCCCCTTTTGAAGAATCTGTTGACAATAAGTAGCTTTGCACCTACTTGTCAACTAACTGGCATTAGAATATCAGTACACTCTCTAATATCTGCTAACTCTTCATTGTGATGGTCTCCCAAAAGACACTCTATTGACTATAAGTAACTTTGCGAGAACATATCAACTCATTCTAACCCTAACCTTAATTAAAAGTACAATATATAAACTAACTATGGCTAATTTCAGTGTTTATTCAAATGTGTTATTTATTTATTAATTTTATTTTGCGTTAATTGTATTAGTTAACTAGTTTCTTTGGCTATCACTATAGTAATTAAATGGACACCTCCATGGCTCATGGTTACTTTCCTGTTGGTTAACATGCAGAAAATAATCCCGACTCTTCCCATCTCCTGACCACACACACACTCTCTTACCCTTCCAGGAAAGGTAAGGCAGATGCCCTCTCGTTTCCCGTACAGCTGTAACCTAAAAGGTGATCCATTATAATGTTTATCATTCTTTTCTGGGAAACAGGTTATAAAGGAAAAGTCTGAATGCTCTGTTTATTGACACACTGATTCTCAGTGTTAAGTGTAGCCTGACGCAGTGCCTTAAGAATGATCAGTGCCCGCCTAAAGACTCCTATTAACCTATCTCTTGTTTCCTACATACACCTGATCCGGGCTCAGTCGAGCCAATGCACTCAATTACCCAGAGTGAATCACTGCAGGGTTACAAACAGACTCAGTTAGTGGAGTTGTAGTTGTTTAGAAGGGTGGAGGTTTCAGCCACAGACTCTCCGCAGCAGAAACGTCTATTAAAGGAGCTACTGAGAATAGATTGTTTGACTTCGTCAGACATGTGTTTGTCTTTCCTGCTTGTAAATCAAAGGCGTCTGTTCGTCCAACATCAAAAAAAGGACCATTTTCCAAAAATAGACAGTGCATCATAGAGAACTGGAGAGTTCCTTTGGGTGATGAATGGTTTTGCAGTTTTGTGTTTTTGAATAATAAAATTGAAACGCATAGACTACAATTTATTGTGCATGTAAAAAATAAAATCACAATATTAACAGGGATGCACAAGGGTACACAATCATGTTTACACTCCACGTGACCATCAGATGGCAACCGCAGTTAAATGCTTGGTTTCAAAAAGCAAACACATCTAATTTTAAAATGGCAACCCATAATTGCTATAATTGCTGATTACTGGTTGCACGACAAACCTGCACAAATAACAACACACTCAATATTCTCTGTAGTGAAAATATGGGCATTTTGCAGCTAATTTATTGGTGCATAAACAGAGAAGATGGAGTTTAGTAGCTGAGGACCAATATGCCTTGATGATTTGCTTCAATACAAGTACTGTATATTTACTATAGAATTAAACATTTTATGGAATTTTAACTATTAGCAATTCTTGTTCTTGTCATTGCCCGCCCTTTCATCTCCGGGCATCACAGGGATTCCACTTCGCTGGTTTAAATTCCTGTCTTAATGGTAGGTCTTTTTTTAGGGTGGCCTGTGGAGAGATATCCAAAACACATCAACGTGTCACTGGTGTTCCTCAGGGATCGGTCCTTGGACCCCTCCTCTTCTCCACACACACTACATTACTAGGTCCCATCATACAACACTGTAAAAAACTGACTGTGAAATGCACATTAATTAACTGGCAGCAAGTTACAAGTAACTTACTTTGTCTTAAATTACAGTAACACCAATTTAACTTTCCAGCAATATTTATTTTTATTGCTATACGTTTGTAACTGTAAAATGAATCCCCCACTAGTGTTTGAACTTCATACTGTGATTTTAAGT
This sequence comes from Enteromius thamalakanensis, assembly GCA_032357475.1. Taxonomy (NCBI): domain Eukaryota; kingdom Metazoa; phylum Chordata; class Actinopteri; order Cypriniformes; family Cyprinidae; genus Enteromius; species Enteromius thamalakanensis. The sequence goes on from JAUCMT010000063.1 coordinate 919,705, forward strand.
CATCAGACTTCATTTTAACTGACTTCACACACCCCTAAGTGAGGACAGGTGCAAGCTAACACAAAACAAGATGACAAGAGATGGGAAAATGGACTTTAATCAGAATCTCTTATCTCCAAATCTTGAAACAAAGTATCTTATAAAGGCAACACCACACACATGTGTTCATACAGTATATGATGTCTTTTTTGTAAGATATTTTCCTCCTCAATACTAATTACAACTCTTTCACAACTTAAAAATGTCACGCTTTATCTGTAATGTTTGTAGTGTAATATGTAAAATGTCATATGGCACTAGTACCCACATGCAAGGTTTGTGATTTCCCTCTATGGACAGCATCCACTTATTCGCAGACCACGCTGTCAAAACAACAATTTAGTTGCAATATGGTGATTTCAGCTGACCCTTTCCATTTTTGTCCTGAGGAATTGAAAAGACGCTGCATGATATACAGTATGTTACTTTATTTGGAAAGCATTGCTGTCAGTGTTGCCTAATTGTATTTTCCATGCCCACATCTTCACAAGCTGCTTTCATGGTGATGGGAGGGAGAAATGTGCCTCAGCTGGAGTTTTAATCACTTTTGAGAATTAGAAAAGATTAACAAATAAATAATGGTCTCAATATGATAATGTATCAGTAATGTGCAAACAAACAATATAATCCTATTTTACAAGATTTAAAAAGGGACTGTAAATGTAGAAAAATGCACACATTTTCACAAAACAGTATTTACAGCAGTACTTCCAAAAGACAAATCGCGTCAAAAAAGCTTACATCAGAAAGGAGAAAAAGACTGTCCTCTGCTTCTGCCAGTGAAGACCATCGGTACCCTCTTGGTCATCCTTCAAGGCTTCTTTTCTCTAGTACATAATCTGAACATGGACCAATTCCAGAAGCCTTTTTTTCTCTTTGTATCCAAGTCATTGTTCAGTCTTGAGTGCAGTTCAGTGCCAGCGAGGGTAGTAAAGTGGGACAGTAAGAACTTAAAACTCAGATCAGTCCGGTTTCTGAGCGCACACACTGAAACACATACACATAGCACGTCTCACACAGCGCCAGTAAGTTACTCTTGAATGGAGAATTATACACAAAATGATTTCAAAATGTCCGTTTTCTCTAGCATTCAGGTAAACAGAGTCGATTACGTGAATGTAAACGGTAACGCACATGTTTCAGTACATTGCATTCACTTATTTTCAGTTTTAAAGGGACCGCAGCCTAATTTAGTTGCTATTGTCAAATTCGTGTCAATCATGAAACAAAAGTAAAATCACTCAATGTCTCTGACTGAATCACGTTGTACTTAATAGTTCTAAAGATTCATATACATTTTTTATATATAAAAAAAAAAAATCAGCTTGAAAGAATGAATAATATGGTAAACAAAAAAGAGTGCATAATTAGCCTATCTAACCATTGGTATTTCATTGAAAAGCAAACCATGTTCTTGACCTTAATGAGAAGTGGTTATATAGCGTGCAAAACAAAGAGAAGGTGAAGTTTAATTGTAAATGGCAGACAGGTCGTCATTGGCTAGTGTTTGATAGTAAAAATGCGGTCATGTTTTGTCAGATTTGCCCTGAGTACACGAAAGAATAAAATAAAACTAACAGTTTCGTGGTGGGGACCAAACATTTTAATTTTTGTGTTTTTCTGTGCGTTTTTCATGCACTGTTATTAAAATGCTAAAATTTTCATTCAGTGGCATTCATAATCTCTTATTTTCACCGCCTAAAAATTTGTCTAGTGGAAATTCTGATTGGTCAGAAAGTTACCAGGCACTACGGCTACTCGGACTGTTTTTACCCATGCACCTCGGTGATTTCCGCCTCCAGGTGTTACTCGTTACCCGGACTATTTAAGCAAGAGCACCACGTCAATTTGACGTGAAGTCTTGATTGCCCTAGGTATCATTTCTGAGTGTTTTCTACTGTTTGTTATTCTGTTTTTTGATCACTGTTTGTCTATTGGATTCTGATTCTTGCTGCCTGCCCTGACTTATTACTGGCTGTCTTGTGACTACCCGTTTTGCCTGCCTCTGACATACTGTTGAACTGGGTACCGAACTTTGCCTGTCTGACTACTCTAATAAAAGCCTGCTAATGGATCCAAAACGTCTCTGAGGATTTATCACAGCCATAAATAGATTTAATTTACATTTAAATTAATTGCAGGGTTTCATTTGGCTTTGTCTGTGTATGTTTTTATATTTATCTCAAACACTTAAATCCCATTGACTGCCATTATATGACTGACTGGCTTTAAAAGTTTGAGTTAAAAAACTTCATTTGTGTTCTACTGAAGAAACTAAACAAAGTCACCTACATCTTAGATGCCCCAGGGGTAAGCAGATAAACATTTTTTGGGTGAATTATCCCCTTAAGCCTGGCATGCCTTCAAATCTAACAGACATAAGCCAAAAAAATATATACAATTCAATTTCATTGTTTAATAAATTTAATTTGTTATGAAAAACACAATATGAATAGCAACCCTTTGATAAAGCAATTATTCTTAAATGAAGGTATCTATGAGTTTTACAGTGGCGTGGTGACACAATCTCGCCCCAATCCCCTGTTTGGTTAATAACACTCCTGAAGTACAGTAGGAGTCTGGTCTGGCTCTGTGATACTGGGGTCTGTGCATGCTCACTGACACAAGGGAGGTTTATCCACTTAAAAACAACAATGTAATTACAGAGGCACTGGATAAAAATCAATTAACTTCAATGGCATGCTGCTTTGATTTAATGTGCGTCTAATTAGCATGGTAGTTTACAGGGGGCGGAGGTCCAGAGGTGTGCATTCGCCTACCGGAGTCTGTGGAGTCGTTGTCTTCCTTTGGGCTCTTTTACATACGAGGGGGAAAATATGCAAAATTCACTATGAAAAGTGAAGGACAAATAAGCTACGATGGATTGGGCTGCATTAGCAACCAGAATAAAATCTAGGCTTATGTGCAGCTTGTTTTTGAATGAAGCGAGGCACTGTGTTCATTTACATGCGAGTAGCTTGTGTTGGGATGTTTTAAGCATCTCAGAGCAGTTCGATTGCAGTAATTGCTGCTCTAAACAAACTTATTTTGGCTTCTGGTTCGAGTTTGATCTGCGTATAATGTGCATTTGAGAGCGCAACGCCAATCATCTTCCCACGCTTCCTGTGGCTTTCTGTCAAAATAAAAGCTTTATGGTTTAACATTTCAAAATGAAGAATTTATGAGAGCCATACATATTTTACAGCGGTATAATATTGTGATCTAATAACATAAAATTATTGAAAGTGCTTAAGTTTGGGAACACATATTTACTATTAACTAGTTCCATAGCATGCATTTTACGTTTTACTAGCATATTGGAAGTTTATTTATACTGATAAAGCACATATTAACACCAATACATAGCCGAATTGTAGATCCCTTAACCCTATACAACATACCTAAAAATGTCCATTTATTCTAGTGGGAAATGAGTTGCAAAATCAAATTATTGATTCTGATTATAGATTATGAAAGAAAGAACAAAACTATTTAAAACTAACATTAACTTCAAACCCCAAAGTTCCAATTTGACTTGATGAGTCTTTTAAACTGGAGGTTACTGGCCAGAGTTTTCTACTAAAATCGAAGTTCATTAGCCTGGATTCCGCGACTATTAAGCTCATAAGAGCTTAGTCTGGCCAAGCTACCTTACTACCCGTCTTCTGGGAGGCGGGCTTAACCTGCGTCCATCAGATGACTCTGTATACTACTGGACGAATCTACAACCAATCAGACC
>JAUCMT010000063.1:957713-969228 GCA_032357475.1 Enteromius thamalakanensis
GCTGTCAACGGATTAATCATGATTAATCACATCAAAATAAAAGTTTTTCTTTATATAATATATTTGTATGTACTGTGAATATTTATTAAGTATATATAAATACAAACACATGCATGTATATATTTCATGAAAATATGTTCTGTTTATATATTAAATATATGTAAATATAATATAAAATATAAGAAAATAAATATATAAATGCATTAACATGTAAATACTTTCCAAATATATACTGTATGTGTGTATTTTAATATAAACATAATACATAAACACAGCATAAACACATATATTATGTAAATAAAGACTTTTTTTGGATGTGATTAATCATGATTAATCATTTGAAAGCACAAAAATAAATAAATAAATATATATACATATATATATTAACACATTTTAGTATAGTGATCTCAAAAGTTTCGACCCTCACTGTACAATAAATCTCACAGCCAGCCCAGTTTTTTGCAGATGAAGGTATATTTTCAAAATCTTGCCAAAATAAGAAAAGCACACACTTGATGCACACTGTTTACATAAGACTTTCAGAAGGATCATATCAAGGGATTTAAGAGCAATCCATCAATCTCATGAAGCAGGTGAAGAGAGGCCGATATCTGATGATTCAGTGTAGATATAACAGCAGCATTCATAAGCATCTCCTTTTCCTAAAACCACTGCCAAAGAGAGCGAGAAGGAAACCCCTGCTGCTGATATTTATACTTTCCAATTTACCCCCAAAATTTATAAGCTCTTTCAGGATTTGAATCATTTGGACATTTAATAACCCAGATAATACGCAAATGATTTCAGGGAATTATCTGGGTCACCTGGACACGGAGTTATAAACACCTTTAATAGCTTTCAGCCGTGCCATGCATTTGATGACCTGACAATAACAATCAGAGCTCATGCTCTTATACTGTTGTCCTTCATAAAACCATATCCTGAGAGGTATTATGACAGCTCATAATGAAAATAATTCCTCCCAAAAAGCGCACAGGTAGTGTTTCTGGGACGGTCATGTGGCAGCGTGTGAGTTGTCATGACGTGGTTTGTTCAGTTCACTGCACACATACTAAACCGTATTAGACACCCTATAAATCCTGCTGCCCCAAGAAAGCAAACAGTAATCATGATACATGGCCCACTGATGAATGAGAGAGCAACAGAGCATTGTGGGTAAAGGGCGGAGGTGATATGGAAGAAACCCCTCGCTAGGAGTGTTTTGAAAAGGCGCAAACAGGGAGCGACGGCGGATGGAAAGAATTCGGCGTCTACCTGCTCGGTAATGAGCAAAAATTATTCTTTGGCCTCTGGGAGCTGGCAGCGGAATCAAGAGACGCTTCTCGGGGCTGGAAAGACTGTTTTTTCTCTAAATAAAATAACAGAAAGGTAACCTTCCAATTAATTCCAATTTACATATCCCCGGCTCCGGTTTCCATCTGGGAGAGCGCCGCGGGACGTCATCGCCATTGCCTTCGTTTGATTAGCTAATTAATAATTCCCTCGGTGCTGCAATTCATTTGAAATTAGCCAAACAGATGGGCTGGCCGGGAGTGAAGGGGTGCGCTGCCGTTTGACAGCTTTCTTGTGTGTAAAAGCACTTCGGGCAGCAGAGGTGTGTCGCTGAAGCTCTGCAAATACTGCTGGAGATTAGGGCCGTTTGTTTGCTTTCTGTGTCATTAACGCCGTCATCAGGGCCCTGGCACCACGGCTTTACAGTTTGTCACCTGCTCCAGGTTGCGTTCGGACCGAAAAATCACATGAAGTCACGGCTTTACAAGAGCTGGCAGAATGAAGGCACTTTTTGGCCTAGTCTGGATCTGGACCAAACACATTACCCTACAGCAGTGATTCCTGCGGGGGGGATTGGAGAGAGCTTGCTCTGGAAAATAAAAAACTAAATTGATATAAAATACAAACACAACAGCTTTAAAATTGAAAGTTGACAGAAGAAAAAAAACACCTGTTTGGTTTCTAACATTTTTCAAAATATCTTATTTTCTGCTCAACAGAAGAAAGAAGCACAAACAGGATTGGGACATTTGGACCATTTGACATTTGTTAAGTCTTTAGAATGAAACAAGATACAGGCATTCATGATTAAGAAAGTGATCAAATATGATTCATAAAGTACAGTATACAGGATTTATGGAACCTGGAGTTGATTAGACTGTGGCAAAACAGGCATTACAGTAAAATGTAAATTGGAGCTACACATTTTGGTGTTGTTGATATATTTATTTATTTATTTATTGCATGTTTTATAATTGCATATGTTTTGTATGTGTCTTGACCATGCAGGACATTTCTGTAAAATATTCTTCTTAATCTCAGACATCCTCTTTCACTGTCCTGGATAAATAAATTGGGAAAAAAAGTGTTTTTTTTTTTCAGAAGAAAAATAATTTACTAATTGAATTTTATTTTATTTTGTTTCATTTTATTTTATTTTTTATTAAATTAAATAAAATGTTATTTTATTTAATTATCCTTACCTGGACATCGACTTATAAACACCTCCAGTAGCAAGCATGGTCCTATAAGACCATGATGAAAAAGTTTTCTTCTAGAGGAAAAATAATTTACTAAACTTCTTTTTTTTAATTTTTTTTTTTTATTTGTCTTTTTTAATTTAATTAATGCAGAATATTTCTGTAAATTATTGTTTTTAATTGTCAGACAACCTCTTTCTTGGATAAATATGTTTTTTAAAAAGTGTTCTTTCAGAGGAAACATTATTTACCAAACTTTTTACATTTTTATTTTATTTTAAGAATGACACAAAATGTTCAATTTTCAATGTTAAATGTTTAATTTTATTAATTAGCATATATTACTTTCTCCGGTTCAAAATATGTTTCATGCTCAAAATTGATCACGTGGATAAAATGCTGCAGAATCGATGCCAATAAACAGATTGCAGTGCAAAAAAAGTAAAGAAATGCTAGATCAACAAAGCATCTGTTAGCTATAACCCAGTCCAGTTTAACATCAATTTTGCATTAGGCCTTGGAAATCTTGTTTTAAAAAATCCTCATCATCAGCTCTGTGTGGGACAGACCACCGGTGCCAAGCAAAGGAGTCTCAGCAGACCCACCAAGAACCTCAATAACACCAACAATTCTTCTTCCCCTCCTGACAGCTTCAAATGGCAGAGTCGCCTCGCTTTATTACGAAACCGTGAGTGATGGCAGAGCGCATTAGCCTCCGCACGGCTGCAATTACGGCTGTGCAATTAGCACCAATCACAATTAAAGCAGTGGTGCAATTACACAAGCAGATGCCCGTGAGTCATGCAGCTTTTACAGATGAGCGATGGGCGAGATGTTGCTGGATGAAGGTGAACCAGAGCCTCCGTGTGTGTGGTACTCGGCCCGGGTCGGAGCTGGCGTGTGGGCCGTAATTGACCAAATCACTCCCTGCAGAAGCTGTAGGTCACTTTCACATTCAGTGGGCACAGGTGCCTCCCAAATCCCTTAGTTTGGGACTGTGTGCTAGAAACTCCTAAAGCCTAACGCCAGTACTTCAGAAATAACAATATTGCATTACTCCTGACCCTGGAGCACAAAATCAGTCATAAGGGTCAGTTTTTAATAAATTAACTTCCCATTAATTTATGGTTTGTTGTGATAGGACAATATTTGACCAAGATACAATTCTTTGAAAATCTGGAATCTAAGGATACAGAAAAATCGAAATATTGAGAAAATCACCTTTAAGTTGTTCAAATGAAGTACTTAATGCACTTTGCGAATCAAAAATTAAGTTTTAATATATTTATGGTAGGAAATGTACAAAATATATTCATAGAACATGATCTTTACTTAATATCCTCATGATTTTTGGAATAAAAGCAAAATTGGTCAATTCGACCCATACAATGTACAGTCCCTCACAAAAGTCTTGTCGCTTTTCTGATTTGTAGAAAATTCTGCTATTAACCTGACATTTAATTAATCAATTGGTCTTATAGCTCATATGAAAAGCTAAAACTCTCCCAAATGATGTTTAATGCTCTGAAATGAATTAGTTTCACCGAAAAAAGAAATTTAATCAACACAGAAAGGTCAAATTTTGGAAAGACAAAAGTTTCGTTGCCTATATGTCAGCAAATTAAGTAGTGGTGCTGCGAGATCCAAATTTAATATCTTGTATGTCTTCCATGAGCTTGAAGGACTGCATGTGGTTTGGCAAGGATTCATACGATTTATTGATGAAGTCGTCAGGAATAGCAAAGCAAGCAGTCTTTTATGCCTCACAAAGTTCATCAATATTCTTTGGTTTCGTCTTCAATGCTTCTTCTTTCATCCTACCCCACACATGCTCAAGGATGTTTATGTCTGGTACTGGGCTGGCCAATCCTGGAGCATCTTGATCTTCTTCGCCTTGAGGAACTTTGATGTGGAGGTAGAAGTATTTGATGGAGCACCATCCTGATGCAGAATTTGGCTTGGTTTATGGTTGGGAATATTAAAGGTAGTTAAGATTTCTTGGTATTTCAGACTATTGATGTTGCCTTGCACCCTGCTGACCTCTCGCAGACCATGATTTTTCCACCACCAAACACCACTGTTTTCTGGGTGAATCTCGGAACGATGCAGGCTCCAGTAGGTCTCCTGCAATATTTGCGGCGACTGTGGTGTAATTTTACATAAGATTCATCTGAAAAATCATGACTTTTCTGCCACTTTTCCAGCGTCCATCCTTTTAGCAGGCTGTGGGCCTTGGCAAATGCCACACAGTTTGTCAATTGTCTTCTCTTTAGTGCTGGCTTCTTGGAACTGATGCGTCCATTTTCGAGACAAGCCTTTCTGGTTGACACAGGGACTTTAGGGGACAGGTGACCAGGTCTCGTGGAGCTCTGGCCTTGGATTTTCGAGCCAAAAAATGGTCCCCTCGAGCAGTTGTCTTGTGGAGTCTGCAGTCTCAAAACATCTCCAGTCTCTTCAAATCTTTTTTTTATCCTCTGTACTTGACGCTGAGACACATTGAAGGTGTCTGCCACATCAGCAGTGTATCTGGTCTTCAGGCACTTGATAATCAACACTTTAGTCTCAGGGTGAATCTTAGGCATGTTTGCAGAGGTCTAGTTGCAGTTGATAAAAAGGTTTAGTGTACAGTTTTTTTTTTACACACCTGAGACCTAATTGATCCATTGTTAGTCACAGGTGAAGCTCATATGACAAGGTGACAACACTTATGTCTTTGCAAAAATGAACTCAATGGGCTTTACCAAGCTTTGAATATTAGAATACTTTTTTACGGTTTTGTTTTGCACTGAAACATTATTACAAAAGCTGTTGAGAATAAAATTAGCTGTTTCTTGTAAAAAAATCTTGATTAGAAATATATTTCAGCGGCACTTGAGGTCAATTTGTACACAACAGACAGGACTTTTGTCAGGGACTGTATTTTTGGCTACTGCTATGCTCAATTTAAGACTGGTTTTATGTTCCAGACTCACAATTAAGATAGTTAGTTGTTTTTTTTTAGAAAGTAATGTGTTATGTTACTTTTGAGTTACTTTTTAAAAATCTGAGCAAAGCTTAATTGTTTATTTTTAGTATAAAAACAATAATGTAAAATAAAATGTAAATTCATGTCTGAACACTCAAACAAATCACATGAATAATATGATGCCAGAGAAGAAAGTTCAACACTATTCAGCCAATAATAAAAATAATAATAATAATAAATAAATAAATAATACAATAAGATATTGGTATGGTTGATTTGGAGCATCGAAGGTCAGCAGGAAGACATTGGTTAAGATTAAACGCCCAAAAGATATTAGTCTTATTTAAAGAGCTAGTTCACCCCAAAATAAAAATTCTGTCATTAATTACTCACGTTGTTTCAAACCCGTAAGACCTTCGTTCATCTTCAGAATAAAAATATTATTAATGAAATCGGAGAGCTATCTGATGCTCCAAAAACACAACTGAAATGTTCCAGATCCAGAAATGTAGTAAAACCATTGTTAAAACAGTTCATGTGTACAAAAAGATTGTGTTCACACACAACGCTCTGCACTTAATCCTGATTTCTCTTAACATGGCAACCCCAGAGCTGTCAGTCAATACATGAGAAACAGAGGAACTTTTACTTGTTTGAAAAAGTAACTTTCTATATTAAAAAGTAACGCAGTACTTTTATGAGTTACTTTTAAAAGTACTCTAAATAGGGAACATGCATTAACCCTAACACTGCCCGGTGGCTGAGCCGGCGCTGGTCGCTTGTTTGAATAAAACCAAGTATAAATATTGTCTGAGACCAAGTCAACACTTGTGTCATGCATTTTCAATTTGGCGTTCAATTAAGTCCATTTATTTTTTTCCCTTTCCTAAGGGGGAAAGAAAAACAGGCTTGGCTGAGGCCGGAGAGATTGGCTGAGGCTAATGAAGGCGCCTCAGAGCACTCTTTAATGGCAGCTTTTGGCTCTGAAGATGAAGAAATCTGGAGAACACTGATGACTCGATTAATACAGACTGAAGGTCTATATAACCCTTATTTAATATACAATGTTTGAAAAATAAGCCACCTTTAGTGGATACTAATATTGATTGGCTACTACTACAAAAAAAAGTACAAAAGCAGTCAGAGGTGCAGGAACTTCTGAAAATGTACACTACTTTTAACCTAAATGCTACATCATAGTACCTAAACTGCACCTAAAAGGTCCAAAAACTGAAATATATATCACCCCACTGACAGCTTCTGCCTTTTTCTTTGTTTGTTTTCTTGTTTTTCCTGAGATTGTACTTACTAGAATGCAGAATGGTCTTTGCTTTATTTCCTCTGCTCTTAAAGGGATAGTCCATCAATAAATAAATAAAAGATGTCATCATTTACTCACTCTCCTGTTGTACTAAACAACATTCTCTTGTTAAGAAATAGCTAATTAAATAAAGGATTAGTATGTTAATAAACATCAAAATTGTACTAATTAAATTAAAAAATATATTTTTTAAAGGACAATAAAATTTTGTTAAACAATAATTATTTTAAATGTTATTTAAAGTAACAATAATAAAACAATTATAATAATAATAATAATACATTACCATGTGCACTTTTTTAGTTTTGACGTTTGAAACACACTGCAAGTGCACATTTAATACAATAAAGCACACTTATTTTAATATTTATATTAAATTAATATTTAATATAAATGTATTGTTATGTTTTACAATTTATTTATTATTTTCAAAAATGTTTCTAATGTTTTTTTTTGTCCATATAAAGAAAATACACTGCTTTTTAATAACAACAACAATAATAATAATAATAATAATAATAATAATAATAATTATTATTATTATTATTATTATTATTATTTTATTTAATTAAATTTTATTTATTTATTTTTGAATAATTGTGTGTTTGTGTGTGTTCCACAGAATTTTTGCTGGATTTTGTACCAAAAATTTAAAATTTGCCATTTCTTTCTTGGGACACAAAAGAAGAAGACCATTATAGAATGTTGGGAACCAAACAGCTTCCGAAACATAATTTATGATCCACAGAACAGAGTTTTACAGGTATGGAGCAACATGAGGCATATACCACATGAGTAAATAACAGAATTTTTGTTTTTGAGTGAACTGTCCCTTTAAGCTGTGCGTGTATCAAATTCTGTTTTAGTAAAGAGCCTCTGCTCTGTGATTAAATGTAAAATGTTAAAGCTGGCCAGCAGCCAGTCCCTGCATTATTTCACTTTACAGCCACAAGAGGGGGCCGTTGAAGGACCCATTCAGACAGGAGTTAAAAAAATACAGTTCTGATGTTGCCAAAGACAACCAAAACTGGAAGAAGCACAATTTCTGTTCTCTGCATCACGTAACTCATCTTATGGTGTCCTTCTGCCTGCCTTGCATTTAACACAGACCTCAATGCGATGATTGCAGCCAGCCAAGGTTTTGTCAGGATTTAGTTTGTTCGGTGGCCAGTTTTCTCATGTTTTCACTTCTGATTTGCATCCAACCATTGCTAGTGTCTTTTTCACCATGCTTGACTTACACGTAAGCAACCATGACATTGCATTTATACATCACATGCTATCAAGTCAAAACTAACCGCCGTGCCAGTCAAAACAAGCGTCCGTGATTGATTAGTCCTGCCTGACTTGAAGTCCATGACGTACGGCGGTAAGCATGTCAGAGTCAGAGCCACACGACCACCTTCACTTTCTGTCACTGAGCTCCACTACAGCTAATTCAGCAGACGCATTTCTCCCAGCGCTTTATTTGCAAAGACACAGTAAACAGAAATGTGAAGAATTACACACAAAGGTCTTTTGGCAGATTGTGACACAACAGTTGTATATAGCTCAAGAACAGACAAAAATAAGCAACGGCTGGAAATGGTCGGTCAGGGGCGTAGGAACGATTCGAAAATGGACAAACTAAGGCATTACGTTCATGGAAAGTAACGATTATCTTGCAAAAAGTGAATATGAGTGACTGTATATGAAAAGAAACCTGTCCTCTTAGTTATGTTGATTGACATGGGCCTGCTGATGCTCTTAAGAGAAATACTACAAAAACATCCATATAGAGTAGGGCATCATCATTTTCAATAATTATTATTATGAATATTGTTGTTATACAGCTGAATATGGGACATTATTATTAATTCATTCCTTCATTCATTCATTCAAGTTTGTCAATATAGGGCTGCCTTTGCCGTGTAAACAAAATAATAAAAAATAATAAGTAAACAAAAATGTGCAGAAATGATAAAATATGAATATTTTTATATATTTATTTTTTGCCATCAGAAAATGCCACACGTGTGTGTGTGTGTGTGTGTGCTTTGTATTTATGTATTCAATTATATATAGTTACTGCATTAACTTGTTGTTCGTTTTTATTTTTTTCTTGGTATTGCTCCGTCAGGTAATGTTTTTAATAGCCAGAAAATGCCACCAACTATATATTGTATAGTGTGTGTGTGCATCATATTTATGTAATTATTTATATATATATAGGGAATATAGCGTCTTCAGTCGTAACATGAAATATGTCCCCAGGCTGTTTGGTCTAATGAGGATAATGAATTGGTCATCATGGGTTATTGTAATGAGCTTCCCTCCCAAAGGAAAACATGCGGATCGGTGCTGTGAAAATAAACAGTGCGTATGTGAGATCACTACACTCAAATCATGTTCTGCTGTGCATGTGTCTGTGAAAACACCAGTCATGCACTTTTCCCAGCATCAAAAAAAAAAAAATTAACTTTATTTTGATAGTCGCTTTAACACGTTCTGTTAACTTTAACGTTGCAGCAATTGTTCCCATTTTTTAAACTTACTAACTATTAAAAAGCAGAAAATTAGGTGTTTGAGTTAAACATCGTAGTTAATAGTAAGAATTGGTCTCCAAACATGTGGCCCAGTAAACTACTGTAATTGCACTGTTAAAGAGGTAATATCTAAATGATTCTAGGGTATCTAACCCAACACCGACTGAGATCAAATCTGCATGAAAATATAGTTAAACTTTTTTTTTTTGATAGTCCACTTTAGACTAACAATTAGTAACTTTGTAACCACATGTCGACTGGTTCTCATTAATCTGCAGCGACATGTCTTCTACTGTAACTCTAAGAGAAGACTATAAGGGTAGGTTTAGGGTTAAGCTACACATACACACATACATACTGTACATAATAAATATGCACAGTACACACACACACAGTAATCATATAAACACAACATATTGTTCTTAAACATACATTCATGTGTGTGTATTGCTGTATAAATACAAAGTACATATGTTGTGTAAATAACAACTTTATTTTGGATGTGATTAATCCCAAATAGTAGTTGCCCAGCACTTAGCATATAGTTATACATCTCATATTACAGCTTTATACATCTTCAGCATAGCTGCTTTTTCCAAAAGTGACAGCGGATGAACTCTAAATGATGGGAATCTGGAGCAGATTTGCAGCAAAGCATCAGCAGCACATGTAAAGCGAGCGATAGGAAACATGTCGGAGGTATTCAGGAGCTTGCCCCGAGCTGCTGATTCACTGTAACTCATCCCACGACCTTTATATTCGTCCCACAACCGCTGTCTCTGCTCCCAGTGCTCATGCTGAACGTTTCCACTTAATACAGTCTGACTGCATCTGCCCGCTAACTATTAAGAAAGATCTAAAGAAAACGAAGGGTTTATTTGTGGTAAAATGTGGCATATTCAATTGCGTGTGTAAGTTTTGTACCAATAATAGATGAAGTCAGTGCTTAGCAACGCCCTACCAGGTTCCATAAAGCTCTGATGACACTGACGACACTGAGAGTTTCCTTTAATTCCAGGGGAAAATGGAATATATGAAGTATCATGTTAGTTTAGCTAAATATTTATTTACAAAGCATGCACTTTCCTTTGAGAAGCTTTCTATGAATCACTCTGTTTCATTTTTTTCAGGCATGACAGTGGACTCGATCTCTCTCTCTGTGCCACTTTTGCGACTGTGTTTCGGCTCGCTCCTGCCAATAAGATATGATGGAGTTGGGCAGACTGGCATGGGAATGGCCCTGCGGCGGTTACAGGCCGTATTTTGATTGGCGCCTCGATCCAGGTCCAGTCTCCGCATGCGTCTGCCAAACTGTACACATTCAATCAAACAACACCGTTTCCATGGATACTTTAAGAAATTAGAAGTGAGCACCATGATTGTTTGAAACATTTTCCAATTTCCTTGGAATGAAAAGAGTAAATTTTAAATTTGCTTATGTACATAATGGGAATGGAAAGGGCAGGCAATAATCACAAATTCTGTTAAACTGTTATTTGTGTGTGGAGACAGAAAACAGTCAAATGAATAGAGCTTTATCGCAGAGATTTTTCTAGCATGTCTTGTCAATAAAATTGTATAACTGCAAAAAACTGAAACATGCATATGTATTAAACATTATCTCTTAAGTGATTAACACAACAAATTAAAAGTAGTGTTAAAGTAGTACAATTAAATATACATTTATTTAATAAAAAACAAAAACAAAAAAAAAAAATATATATATACACACAAAATGCCCATACATATTAAATGTTTCTATTAGTGTTGTCAAATAATTAATTGTGCTTATTAATATCTATAATAAAATTATATGTGTGTACTGTGTATATTTATTATAAAACACAAACACATCCAAGAAAAATATGTTGTGTTTATAAATTAAATATATTTATATATGATATGAATAACATGAATAAAATTTTTTAAATGTAAATGTTTAAAATATATTCTAATATTATATATATTGTATGCATGTGTATTTATTTGTACTTAATAAACATACACAGTACAAACAAATATTATGCAAACAAAAACTTTTTGGGATGTGATTAATCAGTATTTGCTATTAAATAATAATAATTATATATATATAAAAAAAGAAAAATCAAGTCAAGTCACTTTTATTTACAGTATATGGTGCTTTTAACAATACAGATTGTAGCAAAGCACTGAACATTATCAAATAGAAGAACAGAGTAATGGTAATGTA
>JAUCMT010000063.1:969328-983691 GCA_032357475.1 Enteromius thamalakanensis
TAACAAAGGATAGATAAAGTATTGAGATCAAATATTGCTATTGACCAAATACTTATTTTCCACCGTAATTTGCAAATGAATTCATAAAAAATCCTATGATGTGATTTTCTGGATTTTGTTTTTGCTTACCCCCTCCTTCAGGGCCCCTTCGATGCCGTGGTGGTCTACCTATTCCACGAAGTGTGGGACGGTTTGGATGTGCTGTATGGAATTCTCGTAGGAGGTTGGGATCGAGTACATCGTCACGTGGAACCCAGGATCTTTCTTCCGGACCGTACCCCTCCCAGACCACCAGATAGAAAGACATGAAATTACATAGGCGAATTTATTTTCATCCATGGGAAATACCGTGGGGTATGTAGAAAAAGCGATTAGGCACTGCAACAGGAATCCCCTGCATTCTCCCGCCACGCCGGAGTAGGGCACCGGCCGAACCGTTGGAGCTGGATTCCGTGGAGCCTGGAAGGAATGCAGAGACTGCAGGAAGTTTGAAGAGAGGTTAGCTGGTAAGTATTCAGGTAAGTCAAGCGGTATTATCGAAAGCTCTTGCCAGAATGAGTCCACGTCGTAGAAAGACGAGATCGGACTATGACTGCAGTGTGGTGTGTGCTTTTGAACTGTGCGTGATGATGTCCTTAGTGAAGTCAGGTGCAGGTGATCAGTAGTCAGGGGAATGTGAGCGCTGTGATTGGACGGTGGAGCTGTACTGTGTTTGCATTTATATGTACAGAATAAATGTACACAGTACACACACACACATTATGGATGCGATTAATCGTTTGACAGCACTATAACAGATAAATTCTTCTTTTCTTGGATGACACATTGCTAAATGTTGAAATTAACAATGACTAACACATTTTTGTATTTGTATTGTTAGTTTATGTTAATAAATGTAGTTCTAATGAAAGTGTTACCAAAAGTCCTTATTTACCTCAATCAACATAATCCGTCGTACCGCTGTGACAGGTGGTTATGTCATGCTCGGCAATTCTCATAAAGTAGTTTTTCCATTAAAAAATGAAATCAAAGCAAACAAACATTTGACTGTAAAGCATAGTGTAAGCTTTTCCTGTGCGTCACACGCAGCATCATTGAGCAGATATTACCTCTCTGCACAGATCACACTCAGATCCTGACTTTAAACTAAACACTGAGCGAGAAACCTCAGAGCTGGACTCAGATCAGTGTTTATAGCTGGCTTCTTCCTTCTCCCACGAAAACAACGATGAGCAAATGCCTGTTGCATAAATGGCAGCGTGGCTGAGCTCCCGACACTGTGAGGCAGAGAAGAATTCAGCCATCCAAACAGGAGATTTGAGCGTAATGAGTCTGAATCAGCCAAACCGCGCAAAAACAAACAAGCCCACATAAACACAAACAAACTGAATTATGTCATGCATAATGGAGCACCCTTATATTCTGGCACTTGCAGAAAATGGCAGAGCTTCTGCAATATGCAAAACATGCTGTTGTGAGGTGAGTGAGAGAGAGAGATTTCTGCTGCCTTGCACTTTTTCGTTTGACTCTGTCTGTAATTTCAAAATTAAATAAAAAAATACATTCAATTTGATTAAATTAAATTAAAACAATTAAATTAAAATGAAAATGAAATTAAATGATTATTGTTTGTAAGCGGATCAAAAAATGTGTTACAAGTAGCCTCACTCCTGTCATCCAGTGTTTACTTTGCTGTATTAGCATAACGATTTAAAATGAACAGTTTAAAATAGATATGAGAATCTACAATTTATTCTAATGTTGTAAAGTTCTGTCTGTTTCTTAGTTCCACATGCTTTTGCTTTTTGGCCAAAATCGAAAATTTGGACGCATAAAATGTATCGTTGTCTATTGCTACAAATATACCTGTGCTATGATGGCTTTTGTGCTCCAGGGTCCCAAATAAGTTTGGGGAGGAAGTGGTTAAAAAATAAAATGATCAAAAGACTCCATTACACGCATCTTTACATGTGTAGGATGAGCACGTGTGAACCCACACCTCTGTCTGCACATGATCCTGGCTTCACAATCTCCAAATGGAAGCATTTACATTTTATTGCTGGCCTCTCTTTCACGGACCAGCAATTTCACTCCCTGAGAAAACAACTAGTACCAATTGCTTATAATTGGTGGCGATGCCGGCCGTATGGCAGAGAGAGTGAAAGGTTAGCGACTGTGGGCCGCGAGCCAGCTGCGCTCCAGTCCACCTTCATTAATAACCCAATTGCAGCCAGAGCCAGAGCTGTCAGCAACATTTAAACAAGCAGCGCTGCTCTATAGCATATTTGTTGGTAACGTATAACTGTTTCTCGCCAGATAAAGGTCACGGCAGATTATACTTTAGTTGCTAGCTCATGCATATGAATATGTGCATGCTGTGTTTTGAGAAGAGAAGAAAATAACCCAACGGATCTAATGTTAGTAAATGACTATTCTAAGCTTCAAGCACTAATTTAAATGATGATATTATGCATCTCTCTGGCGCCGAGATGCGTTTTCGTTAAGTCGTGATTGCCGTAAGGATGCTGCAGCGTTCCCACAGCTGATCAAAGCGTTGATTTTCCCGCAGATTTGAAATTACGGCCCTTGGTAACTGCACATTACTCAATTAGACTGTCTCCACTACGGGACAGAACCACAATCTTCATGACAGGAAAAATGCACCACTAATTGAGCCGCGTTAGTGTTTTCTGATTGGGGCGTCAGTGAGTAAAGAGCTTAATTCTAGGCCTCGTCTGAAGGCTTCGACATGCAGTGTC
Source organism: Enteromius thamalakanensis (assembly GCA_032357475.1). Taxonomy (NCBI): domain Eukaryota; kingdom Metazoa; phylum Chordata; class Actinopteri; order Cypriniformes; family Cyprinidae; genus Enteromius; species Enteromius thamalakanensis. The sequence goes on from JAUCMT010000063.1 coordinate 972,088, forward strand.
GTCAGAAAGCGTCATGTGGCAATGCATTAGATACAGCAAACAAACAAGTAAATGCATTTTCATCAGTGTTGTACTGTACATGGCATGTCAACATGTATCCCACGATGCCATGCTTTTAGGAGTCTCAGAATTTCCCAGCGCTCTTGCTTGTTGTTGAAAATGATGGGTTACTTTCCTATGCTTGATCTTTATGTGTCTTTATGTATTACTGTATACATTCTATATTGGATTAATTGTTTTTTAGGAGGAGATGTTGATGTTTTTGATAATTATATTCTGCTAGAGTTGGGAATGCCATTATAATTCTTCATCTGCAGTACTATACAATAAAACCCATTACAAATGAGGTATTTGTTGTGGTAAGTACATGTATGATTGTTCTGTCCCTCTCACTCCTTATTGGGACAAAAGGAGGAGTCTCTTACTCCTGATCTCTACCGGCACACCGCCAAAGAGGCAGACATCTATCTCATCCAACTGCACAGATTCAGCCGATAGCGGTCTGGCTGATTACTCAGCAACTGAGTCACTACAACAGAACTGAATGGAAAATCACAGGCCAGATGCCTATAGGGTTGCCCGGCCAGCTTTGCACCATGACTCCCAAAGGTCGAACACTCATGCCTTCCAAAGCAGAGATCCAGCATACTAATGGCTTACTCATGCTACTGCACTCCCAGTTGTCAGCTCGAGCTCACCCTCTCTAACACGCTCATTACCTGCCCGCGATACAGATCTCAGATGACCCATTCGACAGGTCAAGCATCTCTCATACTATCCTCAGGCTGAATCAATGTAGTCAAATGATTTCAGTATGTCCCAAAGAGCTGGAAGTACCTTTGTGTTTTTTGCTGCTGAGGTTTCCTGAATTAGCGTTACTGTGGTTTGTTGTCGTGTTTGCATGAACGTTTGGAGGAAAGAAGCATGCTCATAAAAGATGTTGACTGAAAACTCAAAAAGCATGTGGAAGTTCATGCAGGATCCAGATGATTCAAGCTGAACTGGAATGTTAATGGATGGAAGAACTTGAGAAACATCTTCATCTGTTGAAGAAACACTGATAAAATCTAATGCAATTTCAACTGTAGGATGTGCAACACATGCAATAGGCAGTTTAAAAAGTTGGCGTTGATGGTTCAATGAAGAACCTTTAACATTTTACAGATAATGGTTTCAGAAGAAGTTTTCCGCAAAGAGCCTTTCAGTAAATGTTTCTTAAAAGAAACGATTTTTTTTATAGTGTTAAGAACTTTTACACACTGATATAATCTTTATTGGCATTTTTGGTTCCATAAAAGAATGTTGACCCCTTCCTTTCCATAAAAAAAGCCATTATAATGGAAAATGGTTCTTCAGATAATTAAAATGTCATTTAAGAACCTTAAAGAAGAACTGTTCACTTGAAGGTTTTTTGGTGGCATCACTATGAATACTCACAATTTTTCCTTAGTGTGAGGAACATTGAACATTTTCCCAGAATTTTTGACATGGCTTTGTTTTCACTGTTATGTGGTAGGAGGCACTATTAGACATCTTCTCAAAGAGCACTGAATCTCTGGATCAAAACACAATGAAGAAGAAGCAGAAACAAGACATGTGGAACAATGCAGTAAAGCATTAAAGCACATCAAAACTGAGTGTGACTGAGTGAAATGTTGATCCAGGAAGTTTCATAGGACTGTGCAAGATATTCAGATAGAAACAATCTATGTTACGTTTTTTAATAGATGTTTTAAACACGACAATTCTGCAACTCCATCCTCTACTAATTGTTGATCTTCAACTCGGTTTTTAATTATATTAACCACTTTTTGAAAAACACAACACACTTCTATATAACACAAAAATCTAACAGGAACTAATGTGATGGCAAAGGCGTTTGGAGAAAAAAAAACCCTAATGAAACATATAAAAAAGTTATAATATAAAATATATATATAAAAGCTGATTTATTTTATTTTTATTTATTTTTTTGCTGTACTATTAATATTGCATGCTCAGATAAAATATTCTGAAAAAAATATTCAAAAAAAGTGTCTGACAGCTTTAAAAAAGTGCTGGTGGGAAAGGAAAAAAAAAAAGAAGAAAAAAAAAAACTAAACAGCTCACTAAGGTGGTTTGGGGACCCAAAAATGGTTCTTCTGAATCACTAAAGCCCAGCTTTGGAAGTTTTATTTTAAGAGTGAAAGCAGCACATGAAGGCACCTGTTCTCGCTTCTACAGTTCATCTGCAGAGCTTCTTACAGGGATAGGATGGACCAAACACATCACGGTGATCATACATCAACCTCCTGTGATTTAAGAGCCATCCGAAGCCCTACAGCAGAGGAGGACAACCGCAAATATCCAACCATCTAGCCGAAAACCTCCCCAAAATGACTCCTTGACGTAGTGAATAATTGATGAGAGGAAGGACAGTGGTGCACGTGAAGGTGAGGTGAGTCAAGGAAGCTGTTGATTCATTTCTTAAAAGAAGGTTGTAGATAGGTAATCATTCCTTTAGGCCTGTCTGCACTCTCTTCATCTGGGAATGTGTTGTGTTTGATAGGAATCACAGTCTACAGCTGCTGCAGTCATCAGAGTTTGTAATGTGTTCCCCTGAGCTTCTCAGCATCCCTCACCATCAAATACATTCACATGCTGGATAGACCAAACTTACTGTGTGTTGGTGTTACTATACCATAACATCATGATCATTTCCTTTTTTTTACGTTTTAAGTCTTTTTTTTACAAAAATAACTTCACAGTTATTTTAGTATATTTTATATGCTGTTATATTGTGGTATTGGTAATATTCAAACAAGGTCATTATACTAAAAGATTTTAGTAAAAGATTGATTATATATAATTGTATTGAATTTTTTTTTTTTTTATAAAAAAAAACGTTAATTGGAGCTAAATTAAGACCCTATGTTATATATATATAAAACCTTATGTTTAGCTAGTTGCAACATATTACATATTACAGTTTATTTTTTATTTCTTATTTTTTTATTTGTTTATTAGATTAGACATCAACAATTATACATGCATACATTTAAAAACATAAAATAAAAAGCATGAAAGACATGACATAACTTAAAGAGCTGTATAGACTGTAAAGACAACAAAATATAAATAAATAATCAAACAAATAAAATTAATATTAAATAAATAGTAAAAAAGGGGCAACAAAACGACTATTTGTTTTTTGTTTCACACTTTTGGTTATAGTTTTAATTCTGTGCATTTTTTATCATATTTTTACTTCAACTTAAACTAAACAAAAACAAGAATTTAATGAACACATTAAAATAAAATAAAAATATATACTTGATAATTTTGCTTTAGTTTGTTAATAATAACATAAAACAATAACAACCCTGATTAATATATGATAAATTAAAATAGCAACAAATATATAAATAGGTGTGTGTGTGTGTGTGTGTGTGTGTGATGTAAACATATTTGCCAAGAGTGATTAAAAAGTATGGGTTTAAAAAAAGAAAAGAAAAGAAAGAAAAGTAAAAATTTTGCCCACTTTCCAAAGATTACCTATAAAAGCAGCTATGTTCATAGAGCACAGAGGTTCTGATAAATCAGTCACTGAACTCCAGAAGAACGAGTTCATATCTGCAGGACAGTGAGTTCTCTAGTGCATCATCTGAAAACAATATTTAGATTTGAGTCCTCAGATAAAAGAGATGCATGCAGAGGCAGCAGTATATGGACCGTTGGGAGCACGAGCATCTGCTTCATGTCCTCTCTGTGGCTTGGCAGAGATCTTGAGAAATCTCTTACCTGCCTGCAGGCATCATTTACTCTGAGGTGAAGATCCAGGTCACCGAATGTGTCTTCTGAGGAAAGCAGAGAATCAAAAGATGACTTTGAAACTAAACACTAAACTTCACTGCTGCCCACAACAACTTGAGAATCAGCACATCTATGACTCGTACCCGTATTCTCATGCAGAGAACTGTGACAGCCAAAATGGATTATTTATCATGTCCTATCCATTATTTGTACTATATAAGGTGTAAAATATTACTACACGCACATATTGGTATTTGTGGTTTAAGGGGACATAGTTATAATGATTTGTACGTGCTATTGTCCTACACCTAAACCTACCCTTTTATTTATTTATTTTTAAGATAGAAAAAAAAAAAAAAGAAAGAAATTAAGCCTTTTAAATTACATGGACATAGACAGTGTTCTCATAAACCGCCTTCAAATTGTAATATCTCTGTCACATCCATGTCTTTAAACAAACGTAACACACACATGCAATTAATTAACAATAAATTAATTTACATTAATTGACCTTGATACCTTCTTGATATTAAACTTGATATTAGTTTATTTATGTATTTATTTTTCCCAGTATAGCTACTAAATCATATGTAATGTAGCAACAAAGCCACATGACATAATTCCCAAAAATTGCAATGCAGGAAGAATACATTACACTGTACATAAAGTATATACTGGTAAACAGATAATTGTATTTATTTATTAATTTTTTCTAAATGAAAATATAAATAACACCAGATGTTATTTACTATATATTTTATAGCATATTTTATTTTTGGTATATTTTTAAATAACACTATATGTTTACACATTTACTACATAAATAAAAATATTATTTACTGTATGTATATTCTAATAATTATATTTTAATGAATTCACAATACAACTTTATGGTGAAAGAGTTTCTTTAATTAAAATTAATGTGTGTGTGCATAAATTGTTGTTACCGTATTTTTATGGTTTTATGGTTTACTGGGTTCGAGCCGGATGCCGAGCTCTACCCTCGCTAGGGTTAAAACTACTAGGGCTTGCAGTCCACTGAGCTCTTGGCTCGCTTCGCTGGACAGTACGCCAAACACCTTATTCAAATGCAATGCAGGGAATTTCAGTTTACGTTTGTTTTTGTTTTTTTCTTGGGAAATTTACAGGAATTATATATAAAAAATATTTTTATTTAGTAATTTTTTCATTATATATATATATATGAAACATTTATAATAATACATGTATATATAATATATAATATAATATATATAATATATATGTATAGTGTTTATGCATGTATAGTTTTGAATGCTTATGTTTGTTAGAGTTCTGTATGTCGCACAAGTGCTTGTTTTAGCAGCATCACATGTAGTTAATGTGACAAATGTCTGCCCTCTAAAACTTCAAACGCCTGCTTCAGATATTTCTCTGGAAGCGACTCCGCAAACACCTTGCTGTTAGGCACGTAATGGCATTTAAAACATCCGCTCTAAATGTTCTGTAAAGAATCTGTGTTTACTGCAAAGTTAAGCAATCTTTTCCTGAGAAATAAATCAGAGGCTCCCTGAAGAATCTTTTTTTTTTATTTTATTTTGGACCTTTCTTTTCCCCCAAATCAGCTTATTTGCATGTGGCTTGTAGATTACTGCTCACCTGCCAGTGATGACGAGTTCTGTCCTAAATCATCCTCGCTCCCGTGGGCCGCAGCAGATCTGTAACACAATCCTCTCACCAGCCTTTTGAATCCGTGCCCTGCGTTAAATCAGGTATTATATGACTAACAGCTGCTTTTGTATTAATCACTTATAAATATGAATTCCAGAGGCAGGCTGTAACGGGGCAGTCTGGGTGGACCCATGATGCTGTCATAGAGTCGTCCCGAATCAGAAGCATGACAAAAATCAATGATGTGCAGAAACACACCGAAGGGTCAGCATGAGAAAACACTACCAGCACCTGCTGAACATATCAGGATCCGCAAATGATCTGTATCAGCACCGCCATAAATCATCTCGATTAGATTTTAATGGACATTTGTTGCTGCTGCTCACGCTGGACACACATGGAATTGGCCGTGGATTTTTATTGGATCTGAAAGAAACAGGGTGGATGCTAAGACAATATTTGAAACATTAAATTATTCTCTAGTAAAAGACCAAATGACCCAACCTCTCTCTCTCTCGTTCTGTCGATGGCAGCATATATAAAAGGAGGATCCTTTAAAATAAAATGCATATTGAAGGATCAGAAGAATGTGAAGTTGTATAAAATAATCGGATAAAAGCAAGAGTTTAGGTTGATCTTAAATTGTAATAAGATGAAGGACTTTTCTGGTTGGTTCAGTGGTGTAATGCAGTTAACATGTTATAGACTTGAATCTTTTTCTTCTTTTTTTCACTCAAAAACTTTTTGACAACTAATTACACACGTATGCACAAATAAATGTTACTTTAAACTGTACTCGATCTTTGGTTTATTTAAGTTTTATAACTTAAATCATTATTCTTATTAAAAATATATGAATTTTACTAAATTGCTATATATATATATATATATTAGTGCTGTCAATCAATAATTAAGAGAAATAAATTAAAAAAAAAATTAAAAAATTAAAAAATATATATAAATATATATATATTCAGATTATTTGCTGAAATTAAATGTAATTAATCCCACCAAACATTAAAGTTTTTTTTAATTTACTTTTATATTGAATTTATATTACATTTAATCTTTAATTTTAGTTTTGTTGTTGTTTGTTTAAGGCCAGTATCACTAACACCAAGCACTTTTTTTAATTCAAATACCGATGAGAAAATGTTCTATGGCTTTGACTTAAGCTGGCATTATTAGAAGAAAATGATTGTCTGTTATGTTTATCTAGATATTTAGCATGGATTAAAGAATGAAGGTCTCTAGGGGTCTGTGCTGCTGATTTGAGTCTAACACAAGTAAACACTGATTGGCTGAAGCTCTTGTGTTTTTGCAGCAGCTCTCCTCTCAGAGTATAGCCTGACTGATGTAAATCTATCCGTGTATCGCTCTTCTCCAGGGACGATCGGCCGGCTACTGCCAACCTGAGAAAGACGGGAGCAGCGGCGCCAATTCTAATAAGAGTGCATGGGCTTTAAGAAACCACTAATAGTTCCTAAAGTTTCCCGTCCCATGAGCCTCAGCTGCAGGAGAGAGGGAGCCGAGTGGATGGCTGCTAATCAGTGTCAGGCTGCTGTGTGTGTGTTGGGGGGGACTCCTGAGAGACGTGCTGGGTTCTGAATATTAATGTCTGTTTCCGGGATGTAATACAGTAGTGTTGTTGCTTGTTCTGGCCTCACACTTCAGTCTTTCAGTAATCAGCTCTGAGGGGTGTGCGTTAGTAAAGAATATTGCTGAATCTCTGAAGCATTTGTTCCTGAATTGTAAGTCCTTTTGGATAAAAACATCTGCTAAATACATAAATATAAATGTAAGAAAGTATTTCTTTCTTTCTTAGATTTTAGATACTTATATGAATAATTCATTCATGTTGGATTTATTATATTTTTTCATGCATTTTTGTTGTCTTTATTATTATTATTATTATTATTATTAATTATCTAATTAGATTAGCGTTGGAGTTTCTTTGATCTGGTCACTATTGTAATGCATATGCAGGTTTAAGCATAGAGGTAATGGGACAAACTTTCTCTAAATCTCGTATAAATTAATAAATAATTAAACAAAAACAAATGTTTGAAGTAATTGATTCAGTGGCCAGAGTACTCTCTGACACTCATGCTTATTGCTTCATGCAACTATAACAGATAAGTAATGCTTCTAGCTGGTGATTTTAACACAGGGAGTGATCTATAACTGCACACAGGTCTGATCAGGAGCTGACTGATGTGCTTGTGCACACACACACACACACACACACACACACACACTCACCTCATGTAGGTCAAACTGACCAATTAACCGACACATTAAAGACAGAGCTTGAACAGGAGAGAGTCATCAGGTGGAGCATCATGCAAACATTCCCACCGCTGATATTTATTCAGAGCGAGGGAGGTGCAGCACACCTACACAAGAGGCCTGTATTCTCCTGTGCTATTCAACACAGCCGAAATGTTTGGCTGGGCACTTCAGATATTTGCCCTTCATTACTTATCTACCAAACCACCCCCAGTACATTTGTCAGACTGCGGCTCACACTCCATGTGATGTCAAAGTTCCCTAGACAATGCATGTGCTGATTATAAACACATCTCTCACATTGACTAACAAATGAGTATATTGTAAAGACTTTTTCAATAGTTAATAGCAAAATTACGAGCTTTGTGTTCGTATATCCTAGCCCTCCCATCGGGCACAAATCCAAATATTCCATACAATTTTCATATTTGCGATGTAACGTAACTGAATCCTAAACTATTCTTTTTTTATACAAATTAAAGATTGTGTGCTTTATTCACATGCCAGCGGTGACACAAAGGCAGAACTGATGTCTGTTTCAAGTCAGTGTGTGTGTGTGTGTGTGTGTGTGCCAGGATGCTCACTTCAGTTATATCCTCACCAGCAGAATCACCGTTAAACACTTATGGTCTTAATAATAATGCATCACTGTATAAAGGTCTTAGTTTGATACATTATGCTTTTATAAAATAAAATGGATGTTGCATTCTCCCATGAGTCTCCTTTCTGTGAACAAATTAAGAATCTCTCAAAAACAATGTATAGGCATTTTTTTTTTTACAGTTTCCAGTTTTTCATTCCTCTTCCACATTGTAAAATGTGGTCAGATTTACTGCATGATATTAGTGTTAGTACACTCTGAGTCTCTGACAAGTGAGAAATTTCCATGTTTTCCATGACCTCCGTGAAACAGCGCTCGCCTCTTTCTCCGTTTGCGACGGTCTTCATGGCAAAACGGCTGTTTGCAATTTTCCGAAGTCCACTTGAGAAATAGAGGTCATTATTTGAATGAATTTAGACTGATGGGGTTTACATGCGCTCAGACATGTTTACCTTCACTCTGTTTTGCAAGCCTCCCATTGTGAGCGCTGATGCCCGGCTCCAAACCAGAGCAGACAGATCCGGGAACGCTCGGTTCCAAGGGCTTGTCCGAGCGATGCTTGCCAGTCCTGATCCTGGGCACCATACAGGAGCTGTTGGCTTTGGGAATTGCACTTTTGGTCTACGAGGTGTCTTGGTGGAGAACAGGTTTGGAGTCAGGCACTCTTGGTGGTGCTCGTTCTGCGGCGGCGTCCAAAAGGACCATCCATCTTCTTGCCACTCGAGTGACGGCAAAGCAAACACAGAGAACAAGCCCCCCATACAGTCAGGAACCCCCAGGATCCAAATGATCTCCAAAACACGGCACTGATAATAAGACGAGCCAGGATGTGTGAGCGGAGTATGAAGAAAAACATTGGAATCAAACTCCCATTTATTTCTCTGAGTTTAGACTTTCCATCATGCTCAGTGTGCTCTCAAGATGTTCTTCTCCTTCAAGTGATCCATTGCCGTGCTGTTGAATGCTCTGAAATTTCGTCTTTTATTTATAATCTTATGAGGGATACATACAGTACATACAGTTCCAAAAACATAAACCTAAAATTGTCATTCACTATACAATAAAAATAAAATAAAAAAAACATCTTCTTACTTCATGCTTTTCTTTGTTTTACTGCATATTAATATACATTTATTACAGATGCAAAAATGTTAAAAATGTTGTTTGTTGAAATAAAGTGATCAAAATTAAGTAACAATAAGTTTTTAAAGAATGGGGAAAATATAGATTTTTTTTTTTTTTTTTTTTTTTTTATCCATCCACTCATTCATTCATTTTTTCCATTCATTTATTTATTTTTGGTCAAATTCCTATTCCTAAGCGGCATCTTATTTATATGAATATATAAACTTAGTGCTATTAATAAAAAATTATACATGTTTTTGTAAAGGAATAAATAAATAAATAAATAAATGAATAAAATAATAATAATTATTATTACTATTATTTAGAAACAGTGTCATTGTAAAAACTGTAGACAGTTTTAGTTAATAAATGACATTAGGATTAAGTAAATGCAACGATTATGTGTGTGTGTGTATATATATATATATATATACATATTTTTTATTTGTTTAGTTTTTTTTAACTAAACTTTGAAGTAGCATCATTTGCGTGCCATACAAATATATAAAATTAATATAGATTATACATCTTTAGATTTCTTTTTATTAGGGTCCACAGTCATATTGATGTATTTTTCTTCAAAAGAGGTGATACCACAAAGATGAATGCTCTTTATTGTCACATCATGTTGTGGCCCACTCTCCCCGTCTGTCTTCTTTTGCCCCAGGGCCGCTGGGGTTCGGAGCTTTATTTGACATGCATTAACACAGCCGTTGAGAACACAGCCTCTTTTAGAGTTGCTACCTGGAGCTAAAAGAGAGCTATATCGTTCAGCACTTGACGTGGCTATCATAATACCTGGTCCCAGACAGACCTCGTGCCCTGGCAGAAACCACAGACTGCACTGCGACACAGCTTTAACAGTGAAACCCGAGCCGTGTTTCCCTTGAAGAGCGGTTGGAGGAACAGTATTCTCTGTGCCTCGACACACTGGCCTATAGTGAGCGCTGAGGTGAATGAGTCTCTGTACAGGTCTAACTGGCCTGTCGCCTCCTAAATATAGAACAACAACAATGGAAAGCGGAAGTACTCCGCTGATGCTGAGATAGAGCTGTCACGTCCATGTTTGCACTTACACGTTTGTTGACATGCAGTGTGAGTGCGTTGACAAATATGATCACGTAAAAAACTAGTGCAAACAAACCTGACTTACTGAAACTGATATTGGATCTGTGTGAGCTTTTCTAGATATTTTTGAGTAAGCATACAACAGTAATATTTTTGACTTAAACACTGACAACCTTCTGATGAAATCATTTCAAAGGATAACTTTGTAAACATGTATGAGTATTGTTTTATAATAGCTAACGTCATTAGTGATTCCTGCCAGTGTGTTATGATTAAGTCATAAGGTATTAAGGCATACTGATTCATGAATCAAAATACAGTTCATGCAATGTATCACCATTGGCTAAAAAAGCCTCCAAAGTAAAATAATGAAATGCATTTCAATTGAGTTTTTGCACAGTTTGACGCCTGGTCAAGACGCTTTTGTGATGTGAAGGGTCCTCAGTTGTTTGGCTTAATGTAATGGTTTGCGTGCATAAATTTATAATATAATTTTTTACTTTTATTTGAGCACCGAACCCTAAACCTATACCCTCTTCTGTACAATTTAAACACATACAGGCAAATGTAGTGTAACTAATCATTAACAAACAGTATAAATACATCACAAACAAGTCCAAGTCTTCTGAATTCATACGAAGTCTTTATGCGAAGAAGAGAGTAAAACACAAGGTTTTAATCACTAAAAATGATCCATGCATGCTCTGTCATCTCATTCAGAAAACATACTCGCATTCGGTAGAAGGATGCTATCGTTCACGAGACACACAACAGCCAATGGCATTTCACAATCAATGCTGATGTAAGGATTCCTGTAGCTGCATTGAAATATTAATATTTTTCAAATAAATTATGACGGTGGTTGTATCTGCCTGCTATATCCTATGTTTTCTTGACAGATGGTAGGTTAAGGGGCAGGAGTTGGGTTACGTGCTCATAAATGTGCAAATAAGGTTAGGGTTAGGGTCTAACAAATTTCCTTTGTAATTGTTATTTTAAACAGATAAAATAAAATAAAATAAAATAAAATAAAATAAAATAAAATAAAATAAAATAAAATAAAATAAAATAAAATAAAA
>JAUCMT010000063.1:987563-997596 GCA_032357475.1 Enteromius thamalakanensis
CTGCAGCGATTACAACAGCATGACTTCTAGTAGAAGAGTCCAGAGCTGAACTGACCTGCTGCAGTCCAGATCTTTCAGAGAACATTTGGAGCATTATTAAACATAAAAGACAACAAACAATCTCTTCAGCAGCTGAAAATCTATATCTAAATCTATACCAAATTCCAACACCAAGACTCCAGAAACTCATAATCTTGATCCCCAGTCATCTTCAAACTGCTTTGAAAAGAAGAGGAGATACTACACCATGATAAACATGCCCTCGTCCCAACTATTTTGAAACCTGCAGCAGGCTTCAGATTTAAAATAAGCTCATTTTGAGCATAAGATTGTAATGTTTATTCACATTTTTAACAGCAACCCAACATTTTATTGTAATTAACCATATCAGATGTCTTTAATAATCTATGTGACAAAATGTCTAGTAGAAACAAAGAAGCATTATGTTGAATATATTTGTGTGAGCTGGAGACAGAGATGACAGGGTGGCAATGGGACAGTGGTAAATGTGTCATCTCTCTCAAAAAAGCAGGAAAAACAGATGCATAAATAGTCTGACATCCGTCAGTGTCGGGAAGAACGGACATTCATCCTTTATGCCTATTTATTTAAAATCACAAATCATGTTTTAATGAAAAAAGACATCAAACCTTCATATATATGCCAAATGCAATACGTAGACCAATTAGATTTTCTTTTTTTTCAATAGACAGCTCTTTTGAAGGAAGATTTGCAAATTGTCCCCTAACCATGGCGAAATGAATTAATAGGCCAGTTTCTGTGATGTCATCAGACCTGAGCTGCTCACTGAGGCGTCTGTGGCGGTGCCTGAGTCAGCCTAGGTAATGACAGCCTCCATCATTTTTTCCAGCGCAAGCCTCACCCCAAAGACCTGCCCATCCAGTGGCCAGTAATAGACTGGGACAGGCCTCTCCTGAGACCCCTTACTGCCCTGAGGCTGAGGTACCAAACACCTTTTGCCATGATACTCTTGATGTTTTTCAACTGTGCCAACTAACACTGGCCTATCTGAGCCCCTAAACTAACAAATGTCACCCTCTGTTTCCCTTCTCTTTAGTGTCCTCTCTCTGGGGACACAGCGCAGTAGTAAAGGAATGTCCATGTGTAGTTTTCTAATTAACAAGCTGTGTTCCTGCAACCCTTGAGCTCCTGCTGTTGGTTTTATTGTGACCCTCGCTGGGTGACTCGACTGGAAATGATGACATTCTGTTGGAGATTGCTTCATTTTCGCAATGCGAGTAGGTCAAGATCACTGTGATTGAGAACTGCTTCCTGACTGATGTTCAGAAATTTCAGTCATACCTGTGCAGGAATAGTTATGTGATGGAACATGTTGTGTAATGACAGATGTTTTACTGGAACCATGGTGTCCATCTGGAAAAGTCCAGCTGAAAAAGTATTGTTGCTATATGCACATTGTCCTGTCTATTAAATGTGTGTTAAGGCAGGGCTGTTGTTCTGGTAAATATCAATGAGCAACACAAAAAATTATACTTTTAGCACCATTTCTGTCACGCATTATCCTCATATGACACAGACTGTCATAACTGTGTGTGTGTGTGTGTGTGTGTGTGTGCAATGCTGTGGAATATATATATATTTTTTTCTTGATTGCAAAATCATGTGTAAATATGTAAAATGTACATGTCAGTATAACGATAAAGAAATAAATAGATAAATAAGCAATTGATGCAGATCTTAATATATGTATTATTTTTATTATAATTATAATTTTACATTTCTGTGACACACTAAGCCCTCTAGGCTTACATGCATATGTGAATAAATGTGAATTAAAGACATTTTTATAAGAATAAATTCCAGGCAAGGTATATCAAAGAAACTAAGTCAGATCATCTGTATTTGACTATTTAAGATGTAATGAATGCTCATTTTCTCTTATTTCCTCTTTCCTATAGTTCCACATTAACATTTTGTTCTTTTTCCTGCTCTTTTTTGTAGCTGTTCTTTTTAACAAAATGATTACTTCCAGATTTGTCAAGGGAACGGCCAAATCACATACAGACCTAAAACTACTAGAATCAAATCTTTGAAATCTGTCACATTTATTTTCATCGCACAGAATCTTCACCCTTCGCATCATGCCACGCACAGTCTGTGATTTCACACAGTGCTGCGGCTCAGATTGCAACAAATCTGTCTAATCTAATCTAACATAATCCTTCGGACTCCAAACTGAAGCACAGATACCATCAGATGTTTGAAATATTTAATGCAGCAGAACCTGAATCATCTCTGTTTATTTAACCTCCACTGAGTTTCCAGTCACATAAACCATTGAGAAGCTCCCCCAGACTTCACTGGAAACTGCTTAAAGTGATGGCTCACCCAAAAAATGACAAGACAACTAAAATGACAATTTATTCACTCTCATGTTTCTTATATCTCTACCTTTCTAGCTGGAGAAAAGCTGTTTAAATTCAAACTCATTTTGTGTTCAACAGAGTAAAGAAACTCTTACAGAAACTGTTTAAGGGTGAGTTCATGAGCTTATATGCATGTATATGAAGCATGCCATTTAAAACCACGCCATAATAATCCTAATGAAATGGTTATTTTAAAAGATGAGGCATAGAGTTTCCTCAAAGCTTTCTTAGAGCTGTTGTGTTGAGCTGCTAGGAAAGTCTTTAAATACAAGGAAACTGCACATTACTTTATTTAGCTGTTGGTGGCCACAAAGTAAATGTAATATACTGTACCGGCCTGTGCACAGTATTAAACCTCTCCGGCGTGAGCAGATTGAAGCTGACTGGTGAAGCTGTGGTTTGTGCGTGTGTGTAGCAGGTAGAGTTTGTGAAGCTGGTTAGCTGTGGTTTGAGAGGTGCTCTGGATCATATCAAAGGCCACAGACAGGGGGCGCTCTACCGTGACTCTGCTCTTTTTCCATCCTGGTGTTCAGCTTTGCTTTCTGCGTTTAACCGCAAGGCCTGGGCTCTGTCTCTGCCTCAGGCAGACTGAATTATTTGAGTTATTAAAACTGGCAGAGAAGGTGATGAACATTTGCTTTTACTTCATTTTCTTCATTTGTTTTTTTGCAGGATGAATGCTGAACAGTCATGAGGCGTTGTGAGAGGAATCAGATCAGAGCCTAGATGGATGGATATTATATTATATACAGTAAAAATACTGTAATATTGTAAAATAGTATTACAATTTAAAATAAATGATTACTATTTAATGTTTAAAGTAAAAAAGTAAAGTGTGTTTATATACATACATATAAATAATGTATTTGATCTGAAAACATGTCAGTGCTTTGGTTTTGTCTCACGGTGCACACCAGTAATGTTTTTATTTTTTATATATATGGCCTAATCCTGACTTAGTCTAAGCCCTGTCTGTGAAACCAGGCCATAGCTACTATTGATTTATCCAGGAATTAAACTCTTTCAGTGAAATATATTAATATTTTTAAACTGCTCACACAAAATCTTCACTTGTCACACAGTTTCCGGAGCTGACTCTTAAGCATAAGAAGCATACACCAAATCTGTAAAACCATACACTCTTATTTTTCATTTTTTGTTGGTGTGTGTGCATTTGTACGTCTGTGCATGTGTGTGTGTGTGTGTAATGTTACTCTGACTGGCTGGGCACCATCAAAGTGACGCCTAAGTGTAAGAGTGCAGGTCCTTACACACAAGCAGGTGTGTGTCATCAGCCCAGCCCATCACATGTGGATGTTACACACTCAGCTGACGTCCTAGTTATTTTTAGTGCAAGCTGTTTCCAGCAAACAGTATGATGTCACTGACCCAGAAACAGCAGACACAACAAAAGCAGCGAAACAGACCTCAGGAGCAGGAGGAAATGAAAACTCTTCCTGCTTTCACTGGGATAATTATTTTCTGAGCATAATAATAATGCGTCCACATCTCTGCTGATCTCATTGTCTGCGTCGGTGAGCTGTCCGTGTGGAATGCTGGCTGTTTTTGAGTTGTCGTTTTAGTGGAAAGTTTTCTTGGACTGTTTTCAATCTCTTCTCTTGGTCTGGACCCAAAGCGGCAGACTGTGTGTTTGTGGTGCAGTGGAGGGGGCGTTTGTGCCCTTCGCTCTTAAAGAAAGTGGATCGCTGCCAAAAATCTGTGAAAGTGGCTTATCAGTGTAACATTAGCTGGGTATAGCGTAGGATTGAGCTGGTGGAGACGTGACTTTGGGGACGACACAGCATATGTATATCAGCTTGTGTTTTCCCTCGTACACAGTCACGA
This sequence comes from Enteromius thamalakanensis, assembly GCA_032357475.1. Classification (NCBI taxonomy): domain Eukaryota; kingdom Metazoa; phylum Chordata; class Actinopteri; order Cypriniformes; family Cyprinidae; genus Enteromius; species Enteromius thamalakanensis. The sequence continues at coordinate 991,817 of JAUCMT010000063.1, forward strand.
AAACATCGGCAAACAATTATTTGGCTCTTTACTTTACAGAGATCAGATTTACTTTACCAGATCATTCATTATGCATTATTATTGCACTATTTTCCCCTGAGATGCACTCATAATGTTATAAATAAAAATCTTATTGTATGTAGTCTTTATATTCTTTTTGGTTACTTTTTTTCTTTTTTAAGTTTATCTTATCATTCTCAAGAAAAGTTAAAATTTACACTTCAGGTTACACCACACGAGTAGTTTAAGCAACTTTATTTTACGTTTTTATTTATTTATTTATTAATTTTTTCTTTTTTAGTTTAAAAGAAAAAAAAAAGGTCATAAAAATGCAATAAAATATTACTGGATCAGGGACTAATCTTTATACATTTACGGGCATATACTGTAAATCCTTTGTATGATATAATATTTGTTCTTTGCATGTTGTCTTCATGCATTCAGTTTCATGTGTTCTGGAGTCAAAGAATAGATAGAACCTCAACCGCTGCTTGTTTTACCATTTTTCAACCTCTTTTACTACTCTGTGGTACTGAATGATATGGATCCCTCAGAACAATATGCAGAGCTGTATGTGCTTACATCACTTGGAGCAGCACAAAATTTGACAGATTTGTCCACATTTTACAATTTCCATAAGTTATTCTGGAATACTTGTGGCTTAACTTGAATGTTGTTGCATGTCAGGAGTTAACAGACATCACGTACCATCATCTGTCTCGCTGTCCTCTTGCTCTTCCAGGACGAAGAACCTGTTGAGTATCAGACAAATGGGTTTTCTTTTTTCTTATTTCATTCCCACTTGTGTTTGGGAGCTGTGACATGACACACTCTTCCCGCACGAGCACCAAGCCTCCTTTCACCTGGGTTTATTTACACTATCATTAGAGAGGGAGAGGTTCCTCTGACCGACTCCATCTCGCTCTCTCTGTCTCCCACTTACCTGACATTGATCCTGTGGAAAAATATACAGAAGACTCACTTAGTTCTGAAACACTTACACTCACTCACTCACACACACACACACACTGAGAAAGTTAAAAAACATGCATTTGGAGTTTATTTGTTTTGCTGCACTTAAATGTTTAAAATTAGAAGTTAATTTAATAACAGATTAGATATCCTATACACATACATAGTTTTGTTTTTTTCTCAGCATGAGTTATGCCTTTTGATAGCACCACGTGTCTTCAGGTTAACAATTTATATTTTAAATATCAACAAAGCAATTTTGAGATATATAAATAAATAAATAAATAAATAAATAAATATATATATGATTACATTACAGCTTTAAAAGTTAACAGTTAAAATATTTTTATTTTATTTATTGATTTATTGATTTTTATTCATGTATTTATTTATTTTTTTTTATTTTTTGCTGTGGCATTTAACAAGCCACATTTGATATGCTTTGTATTTTTATTTATTGCAGCTTTGTTCTCTCTTTCTCTCTGAATGTTTTGTATTTGACTTAGATTTAATTTTTATTTATTAACTTTTTTTTTAAACAATAAGCCGATTTTTTATTTTTTATTTTATTTTTTTTACACAGTCATGAAAACATCGGCAAACAACTATTTGGCTCTTTACTTTACCGAGATCAGATTTGCTTTACCACATCATTCATTATGTATTATTATTGCACCCTCAGTATAATCATTGAAAAAAAAGAGTAGCAATACAAAAAGACAAGAAAAACTTTGTCAAAAAAAGTTATTGTATGTAGTCTTTGTATGTATTTTCAGACGTGTTCACACTCAGCCTTCATGCAGTAAAACGTACATTTGCAACTGTGCAAATTAAAAAGCCATTTCATAAGTCGGATTAGATGTGCTTTGTATTCGGTCTACTTGGTCCAAGACTGTACTTGAATCAAATTTAGGTTTTATGGCAAACAGAGCACACTACGAGGTCAAGAATGCTGTCTATTTCATGCTTCTTGGCAATTCGGTGTCAATTTCAGGAGCGTGCAACCCCAGTGTTATTCTGGATAGCAGTATTTGTGAACCCGCTGGAGAAGGAGGATTTTGACTGATTCAGGCTTTGGCAGGTAAGAGCATGTGTGACACAGACACAACCTCTGCGCTGTCTATTAAAAGATATGACTGTCTGATTTTAAGAGCACTTAACTGCCGTGTTACATGTTCACTGATGAGCTCTAAAGAGTCCAGCTTGAGGATACCATAGAATATATCAGACTACAAGAACGGATATGATTTGTAAATGTGGTACAGACAATAAGCCTGAGATAGCTAGCAGCTGATGTTTTTTTTTTAGTTTATTTATTTATTTATTTTTTGCTTGGGCAATCAAGTATACAATTTCCAAAACATATAACTTAGCATAACTACAATAAATTGTTATTAATAGTTAATGTGGTAGTTTTTAAGTTTAGGGTATTGGTTAAGGTTAGGGATGTAGAGTAAGGTATTAGCATGTGGTTCATTATCACAGTGTAGCAAGATTTCTAAGATTTTTTGCCAGAAAGTTTATCAACTTAAATGCACATACATTTATACATTAATATAAATTAATTTATACATTAATAATTATACTTTTATCATGTATTATCATTATTATAAAAAATAATTCATACATATATACAGTTTTTTCTTGCACATATCTATCAAATGTGGTTTGTTTGATTTATTATTTAAATTAATTTGAATAATTTGCTGCCTTAAAATGTTACATTTCTCCTCTTCATGATATAACTTTATTTTCTCTCTCTCTAAGGTTGTGCTTTCAAATGCACGATTTAACATTTAATATTTGCTTCATTTAATCCACACATATCTGTATTTCACATTTTTTGTTAAAGAATAATAGCTGGTAATAAACTGGTAATATAATTACACAAGAGACTCAAAAATAATTTATAATTACTTATTAAAAACAATTTTATTTTAAATTTATGGCGCTGTGAGCAGCACATTAGTGCTTAAATAACCAACTAACGAAATCATTTTTTATACAGGTAGAGCATTTTTCTGATGTTAATGACAGCCGCTGGGCTGAAGCTTGATGGATTGCAGAGTGATAGACTGAGGTGTTGAGAGCATCTAGCTGGGAAACGAGTGTGAGTGGATTGTTTTGGTGTTTCGTCGTCTTGTGAGGCCCGTTGAGTCACAAACCACATCCTTCAGCCCTACGCAGATGAAAAGCTGCCCTTTTTCCGTCATAAAACAAAAAACATTTAAACATCCTCTGTTTATTCCACACATCTGATTTCACAAGTTTTCCTTTTGTCTGTTTTGCTGAAGAAGAATTCTAGCGGTGGGTTCGTGCCTCCTTACAGACAAGCCTGTTTTATTAATCGTGAAAGATGGTTCTCTTGGGTTGAGTTCATGGTGTATAAAGTGAAAGTAGATAAATAAGCGCAGACACGGATTGCCTGTCATAGTTTAGTGAAGTCATTTATTCCAGACACTGTCAGACAGGTGCTGCATTCTGCACACGCTCATCAATAGATCATCATTCAGTTCAATTCAGTTCTGTTCAAGGGTATTTGTATAGCGCAAATTGTTTTCTGAGTGGCTGCTATACAATACAAAAAAAAAGATCTGTTCAGGGGAAAAAACTTTTAGATTTAGAGTTTTAGATTTTCTCAACCATTTAAACTTTGTTTGGACAGTTTGAGTTTGTTTCTAAATGTGAAATATCGTATTCTGCCAATAAATTCATCAAGAGACTGCAAATACAGATTATGTAATGTTCAGTTTAAATACTACATCTATATATTGTAGTAAATAAATAAATAGTTTTTTCCCGTTTTTTATTTTTTAAAGTTTTTTTTATTAATTTTTTTTTAATTATTATTATCATTATTCTTTACTAATTTTTGTGAATTACAAACTATTACGGTCTATAACAATATAGAGTGTATTTTTTCCATCATCTATCAATGTGCAATCAAAACATTTTATAGCACTTTTCTTTTGGCAAAAGTTCATATTCATATTCATTTTATTTATAAAAACCCTAAGTAGTTGTAATGGACTTTTTACACTTTAACACTTTTGTTTGTTTTATTCCTCAAGAGTATTGAATATTATCCTGTATTCTGCTTAACAGATAAGAATTGACTTTTTCTTCAGCCTGTGGTTTATTCCTGACACTTTTTTGCGTGCTTTTATATTTGCTTTAAATAGAACGTCTTATATTGAAAACAAACACTCAAGCTCGGCCCTTGTAATGCAAAAGTAATGTAATGCATTACTTTCCATAAAAAGTAACTAAGTAACGTAATTAGTTCATTTTTTATGAAGTAATGCAATATTGTAATGCATTACTTTTAAAAGTAACGTTCCTCAACACTGTATAACCACATACAAAAATAAAGAAAACAGCATCCAGTAGAGTGATGTAGAAAACACTGGAAATCATCACAGCAAAGACAGCATGGCACTGTTAATATACATTATTAGGTGACATTTTGTGCAATAATGACTGAAGTCAAATCCAGTTCCTTGCTTCTCACATTTTCCTATCAGCCCTAGCCTTGAGGAAAGCCATCGGGCGCTCGGACAAGACGGGTGACAGCTTCTCTTCGGTGAGTGATCGGTGGTGACTGAGGCCAGATTGAATGACGGGCCACTTTAAATTAAACATGAAGCTTCAGACACCGCTGGATGAGAGTTACTTGACCACAGGCATGAGAGTTCAGTGCTCTCAATATAAGTTGATCTTTACTGAGAGCCTTGCCTCAGGCGCTGATGTAATACAGTGATTTAAAGTGGCTGACTGCATTTTGTGTTTATGGTAATCTGGCACAGGTGCTGTTTATTTGTACCTTTCAGTTGCAAGGGCCTACAATTAACAGTCATTTGAGAGAGGAAGAAAGCAAAAACATGGGAATAATGAATCTAATTATGTTCCATGTGCGTGTGCAAATATTTATACAGACTGATGTTTTGTTGTTTTTTTGCTTTTTTTGTAGTAGTATTTATTTCTTTATTTTCCAGTTGCCAAAATAAGCTTGTTTTGGGTCAGTACATTTTATGAGGAAAAGTCAGGCAATGCTCAGTGTAAGCACTATTAGCCTTAAATGTTAGAATTATGATTCATTTATAATAGTGTGTTTTGGTAAGAGAAAATTGGAATATATATATATATATATATATATTGGAAATACATGCCTCTTCAAACATTTCTGCAAAACTAAAAAAAAAACAAAAAAAAAAACGTACATATACATACGAATCGCTGCAGTTTCCAGTTGAAATGAACACTAGATTCAGTAAAACAAACTAAAATCAACTATTATTCCTTTTAACACAAAAGTATGATTTACAGGTACATTTTTGATTAATAAAGGCTAATTTTCACACAAATAGTGGCAGAATGTTATGTTACGACTTCAAAACATTTTTAACATCCTGTGTGATTTGAAAACTGATACTTTTTGAACGTTGTTGTCAAATATACACATATACAGCTTCCTATGCATGAGTTTTGTAGTTCAGTAGGTGTAGCACAGGTGATACAGCATTGCACATATGCAGTGAAAAGCATGTGTAAAATGGTTCAACGAAACAGCTCAAATCAGCGTAAGGAAGTTAAAATTGCGTGGCTGCATCAGTGAATACGTTTTTAAATTACTTTTGCATTTGTTAACACTATCAGGTAGGTTTGGGTTTGGTGCAGAGGATATTTCCAACATGATAAAGCATTAGTCTTTAGCAACACTGGATATTGCACTTAAAGGGATAGTTCACCCAAAAATAAAAATTTGATGTTTATTTACTTACCCCCATGGCATCCAAGATGTAGGTGAC
>JAUCMT010000063.1:1018556-1042628 GCA_032357475.1 Enteromius thamalakanensis
AGCTGATGCCTTTTAAAATCATCACGACTTGCCTAAAATAAAATCAATGTAGCCTACATACTAACGTTAAATTAATTAATGCATATAAAAATGTTTTAACATTAAACCTCACTATAATAAAAGAGAAAAAAATGTATAAAAAATATTATCAATAAAATATACATGTGCCGGTACAATTCGTGTGGTCTAGTGGTAGAATAAATGATTATTGTTTAGAGGCCGCGCGTTCTAATCCACCCTGGTTCCCCAGAACCCACGCTTCTGGACGAGAAGACTGTGTCAATTGCGTTCAGAGACCAGTTGATCAGATCCATAATTCTTTTTTGTTTGAAGAGCAAGGCAAAAAGAATCTCCGAGATAGAACTCACAAGACAAGACAAGAGAAGCAAGCGGGGAGAGATAAGGGAGAGAGAGAAGATGTGACCGCCTTCGCCGAGAGTTTTGATTTCAGTTTTTGAATCCGTGATTCCTTTTCCTGTTTTTCCAGTTTAACTTCCTGTGTACTCATTCTCAGTTTTGTACCCTGTTGTCCAGTAAACAGAGAGCACAGGATCATGGATGATTATTCACTGGAAGGATCCTGAAGGTCAGAGGCTCATTGTGAAATGACTAATGTTTTACTCCTCAGATGTTTCACATTTCCCTTTCTGATTGAAGTGAAGTGAAGTGTTCACCAAAGTGTGCGCCGAATCCCGATTATTATCTAAACAGGCGCAATGGCAGCCATTAGCCAGTGGAAAGATTTGCTGTCTCTCTTCCCTCCATCCTTTCTGAGGTTTTGCCTCCTGTGCAATGTCTTCCAAGGCTGTGTCAAAAACGTTTTGTGAACAAAAAGTGGTTCAGTTTCCTTTTGTGTGTGTGCAGCGAGCCAGATTGAAGCATGACTCAACAGGGCTTTACAAAACATTTCCATGAAAACATTACAAAATAAAGCAGTAGCCCAGGAGAAGACTTTCAGACATACAGTACAAAGCAAACATGGGATACGGTAGCAGGACATTAAATATTTACATAGCACATCAAACACCAACCAATGGGTTCTGATTCTCAGACCGAAAGTGTGAAAAAATAAACACTTCCTTTATGAAGACCACACTAACCAGTGTATTTACAATACAGAACAATGTATGCATACATAAAGCCACAATATACAGTACATGCATGCACTCAGTAAAGAGAATAATTCATACGAGACAAAATAATAAAGTATAAAGTTGAATAATGCACACAAATCCCAAACCTAGTTATTAGTTAGTACAAAAGTTATCTAGTAAGTACTAAGTAGTAGCCATTGTACTTACATGAAACAAAATACTTACCATGTAACTAAGATATGAAACAGTTTGTAATTATGTAATGTAACAAACAGCTAGTGTTACACATTTGTTACAGACTCGGTAAGCACATTTTATTTCACGTAAGTACAACGGCTACTACCAAGTACCTAATTAGCTAATTAATCATGTATTATGACACCTTAAAATAAAGTGTTACTGTAGTTTTTAAGAATGTTTTATCATATTTATTGGAAAATTCACTGTGCAATATCCTTAAACAAGTCCCATGGAGATAATTATAGTGATAATCTGATTATCATTTATTATTTCTAAAAATATATAATAATAATATTAATAATAATAAACAACTCAATCAGAATGTGAAGAAAATTAAAGGGGTTTCAACGATTAAAAATATGGGTAGCACTTGATTTTACAGTATTGTTTTTTTCTCTGCTTACTATGTACTTATTATAGTTATTACAATAACTAGGTACTAACCCTGAAGCTACCCCTAAACCCAAGTACACTGTAAGTGCATGTAACTGTATATACTTTAAAATAAACAAAAAAACACAAGAATCTGCTATGTACAGATATAATTTAAAGTCAGGTATTGCATATTTTTATTGATTAAAACTTAAAAAAAAACATACATGATATAAATAACTTCAAGAGCTGTTTCTCTTTCATCCGCATAAAAACAACCAGCACAAACCTTATACTTAAGGTTTAGAATTGATCTTGTTTAAGCAACTATTATTGTTAAGAGGCAAATTAGACGGTGCTTTGCAATTGCTCAAGAGTTAGCCCATGTTTACATGCGTTGGGTAAATTAGACGTGGTATTAGCAGGCGTAAGCTGTAGCTATACAAGGCTGAATTGATGAACAGACCTGCACAGAGCATAATTAAAGGCTGCTCAGTTACTCAGTGAAATGTGCCAATGTCAAGGCTTGCAATTTAGGCTTGTTTTTATTGCATCTTTTTTTTCTTCTAAGCAAATTCAGGTCACCGACACAAACCTCCACCAACAAGCACAAACAGGTGGAGGGAAAGTTTTTTTTTAAATTAGCATGCTGAGGTGGAGGAACGTCCCCCCCAACATCCCCTTCTACACACTTCTGGAGACATGTGCAAAAGGTCTGGAAAAATCAACGGGCTATTTTGAAAGTCATTTATGGGAATCCCCGAAATTGCTTCTAATAGGTCTGTCTGCAGTGTACCTGTCATTCTTTGGCTCGATATCTGACTCCTGGGTGAACGGCATGAGCCAAGGCCTGCCTGAGACATGAAACATAATGTAATGCCTGGATCACTGCATTCTGTCTAACATTCCATACCTTGGTTATAAACAAGAAATATGTGCATTAAAAAATACAAACAAATAAGCAAATATATATATATATGAGAATACATGTTGGGCACCACTGCAATTCAGTTATGCTTTTTGAATGTAGTTATGCATATTGGATATCATGTCTATTAAAAAAATAAATAAATAAAATAAAAAATAAATAAGGTGTCATTATACAGAGTAATGAGCTATTTAGGTACTTAGTATCCATTGTACTTACATGAAATAAAATTTACTTACAATGTAACTAAGTTATGGAGCAGCCTGTAATGATGGTGATGTAACAGACAGCTAGTGTTACACAGATACTTACACTTAACTACAATCTTGATACACTTTATTTTAAGTAGCTTATGTCTGTGTACTTACATTTATAATTACATTTTATAAAGTCTGTAACACATATGTCTTTTGGTTACATAAGTATCTGTGTAACAGACTCAGTCTGTAACAAATGTGTAACACTAGCTGTCTGTTACATCTACATCATTACAAACTGTTGCATAACTTAGTTACATGAGAAGTACATTTTGTTTCATGTAAATACAACAGCTACTACTAATTACTAATTTCTCTGTATTATTGACACCTGAAAATAAACTGTTTCAATAATTAATTAATTAATAATACAAGTTTTACATTTACATTCATTAGAATTATGACTAACTCAGTCTTTCTACTTCAATGTTTCATGTTTTATTCAGTGTGTCACTTAGCTGTTTCTTTGTAATTTTTTTCCTGCAATTTGCTTTTAAATAATTTCCTTAACACTTGTAGCCAGTACTGTTAAAAGTGTTCATAATATACTTTATAATGCATCGTATGTTTTAATAAATAATTGTAGCCAGAGTCAAAATACATTATAATATTTACAGATTCATTGCTATATCTGAATTAGAATGTCTGTCTTGTGTTTTAATGCATTATACTTTCTAATAATTAATGCACTAAAAAGACTTTTATACATATAAAGTCTTTTAGTGAAATGTTAAGTAGTTTTCTTTCAGTAGTTCTGCTTTTAAAAGTTACGAAAGCAGCTGAATTAAGTTGTTCCTCAACATTTTGTCTTCTGAATGCGGGGATTAGGGAAGTGTACTGTTTAGTTACATTACCGGTCAATTTAAGTCTCATTTGTATACATTTCACAGCACTCTGGCAAACAGGTTTACAGTTGCAGCAGCGTTCAGCAGCACACAGCCCTGGAACCCGTCACAATGTTTTTGGCCCACCAATAAAGCCAAGCTATTGAACACAAGCATGTCTTTATTTATGTTTTCCCTCTTCCTATACATAAATACTGGCTATATGTGATATATATTTATGGATTGAGAAAGATGGAAAATGTTTTTCACCCATACAACAACTGTTAGTAAAAACATCATGCTGACATTTTTTGACCAACTTCAGCCAATGAAGTAAAAGGTTGAGCTGTTCTTTTGTTGGCATGGCACTTTAGTGGTTAATTTCATGGAACTGAGGTCTTTTAGACCAAAGTCTGCTGAATGTCTCTGTTGGAAATATTATGTTCTGTGTCAGCATTCGTTAAACTGCAGTGGGAAAATCTTCTGTGGTGATCTGATCTGAAGAAAAAAAAAACTGCCTTGAAACTATTGTTTTACTTGAGCAGTTGATAATAAACCAGGGTGGTTATGACAATATATTATGCTAATAAATATAGTATAAAAATTAAGAATACATTTCCCCAAAAATGAACATTTGCTGAAGATATCTTGCATCAGTGGTCTCAGCAATAGAGTGAATGGGTGCCGTCAGAATGAGAGCAAACAGCTGATAGAAACATCACAATTATCCACACTACTTCAGTGTGGATCTAGAGAAGCTGAAACAAATCCATCATTAACATTCATTTGTTTATTGATTTATTTATTTTTAACTAAGAGTGAAAAATCCAATTTAATAAGACTTCCTTCAGTGACAAAGTCTGATTCAGGAGAGAAATCTGCACAGATCAAGCACTGTTTACAAGCTTAATCAGTCTAAAACAGCTCCAAACAAATATGTGATGTGACCTCCATCCGGAGGAAGTGGTACTATGGATTATGGAGTGGCCCAGGAGTGATAGTTTAAATAATAATAATATAAAAAGTCTTAATTAGGATGTTTCTTGCAAACACATACCTTTTTAATTCACATGATGTGATGTTTGGACTCATTCTGACGGCACCCATTCACATCCATTGCTGAGACACCGATGCAATGCTTAATACATTGCAATCTTCTAGAACATTTGGAATTGTACACATGAATAATGCTGGAAGTGCAATTAAAATTCCACTTAGCAGCTTTTTATTATAGTGCATGGTGGAAAAACTAAAATATCAGCATTTCTATTGTTCTCTTGCTTGCTTCTTAGGTCTCTAATAAACCTGGCATTGTATATCTCTTTAAAAATGGTGATCTTCTCTTGGATAAAAGCATCTGCTAAATGCATAAATAAAAATGCAATTCAATGCAAATACAGGATATGGCTCATCTAAACCGTCGGACCTGTTATTTTTTTAGTGGGAATTTTACAAATGCATGTTCAAATAAATGAATTTGAATTTTGGAGTAGCACCAAAGTACAAAGTCTGGTCTTCACTGTGCTCCAGGCGTTTGCTCTGTTCTAGCCGAAATAAATGATAAATGAGGCTTTCACACGGCTGGTTTGTGCTGGCGCTGGTACATCCATACAGCCACACTAAAACGGCCTGATCGGCAGGAGATGAAGCTGATGGGAGACAAAACGTGGAATATATATAAATAGTGCAAACCTAATTTAAAGGAAACAGAAATCATTATTTTGATGCACAAACCTACAGCAGGAGTTCATATGGACTCTGTTGGTCAGCAACAACCTCTGCATATCCACACAATTAGAGTAATTTCCTTTAACAACGCTCGTGTTGGCTGAGAGGAGGATGAGGAGGAATGAGACAGGGAAAAAAACTGGAGTAATGGGAAATAAAGGGGAACGTTTCCAGGAGGCGGCCGATCTTTCTGGTGTGGGTGTTTTGACTGGAGTTGGATTTAGGGCTGTTTTCTCTCCTTTCAGACATAATTTAGCTCCAACAGCAGCCTGCAGTCACTGCCAGTGATCAGTGTAAGACACGCAGAAAAACAACCTGTGCTTATGAACAAGTGTCATCAAACAGAAATGGCTTAACATATTAAAATATGTATTTATAAATAAAGTTTGGAATATATATATATTTTTTTCTTCTTCTTTTTAATTGTATATATTAATTATAAAACTTTAGATGATGAATGTTGATTGTGTTAATGTTAATTGAGTTTCAAAAGTAAATCATTATTTGTGTCATCTATTTTTAGTGAATACTCCCCCATAATATTGCATGGAAATATTTTAAAATCCTACTATTTAAAGAAATATATTTAATATATTACAAAGACAAAATATATTTATAGAACTGCATTGATTAAATACACTATACATATTTTTTAGAAGCAAAATGTCAATTTTATTCATTTAAAACATTTTTATGTAAAAAAAATGTATGTATTTAGGAAAATATGTGTTGTGTATTTTATTAAACATGCTTATATATAATAAAAATGACATGAATTTACATATATGCATGTGAACACATGTAAATATTTTGTCTGTGTGCATAAAATATTCTCAGTATGCATATACTATGTGAAGAATAACTAGATTTTTCATGCGATTAATTATTTGACAGCAATAAAATATGCATACAGTATAAAACAATAATAATAATTTTAAATGTAAAAATTAGTTTGATGCCAAATACCAATTTTTGCATGTTTTTAGTTTTAGTACAATGAAACATTAAATGTAGCCAAATTTAAAATAGCAATGTATTTTTAAACATGACAATATTTCAAGCCTATTTTGAAAATGTTAAAAAAAAGAGAAATTAGGAAAAGTTCAAGTTCACATGGAAGCTGCGAGTTCACACCTGACCTTCCTACTTCCTGTTCCTTTCTGCTCCTGTCACACCCTCCCACGCGTTTGACCTTTGACCTCAGGAGCTCAATAATGAGCTCATTTGTACTACAATACCGAGGCCCCATCAAATAGTGTCAGTGAGCGATGATAAAAAGACACTTTTGTTTCTTTCTTTTTCCCATAGCTTCCTGAATATTGTCATAGAATTTGTTCCCATTCATGTTTTACACCCCTCATAAAAGTCACACTCTGAGAAAAAGAATAAAGAATGAAGCAAAAAAAAAAAAAAAAGACCAGCGGCACTAAAATGGCAGTAAATCACTGGAACGGAATGGAAATAAGCAGGGACTGCTTTAAAAAGGCTGATCTCTGCTGCCTTGCATGTCCGGGATCTGCTGACACATACTCTTCTACTGCCAAGCTATCATTCCCTCCTGAAGACATGTTATCAGCCGTCAAATTACCGCTTAGAAATCAACCTGCCCCAGTTTTTAGGTGAACGCGATCAGGCTTCACACCAGCGAGAGAGAGGCGCTGCGTAATGAAAGCACCCTGATACACAAAGTAATTGCTAACAGCAACAGAGCTGTGGAAACCGCAGAGACACCGCCGAGCGCTTTTAATGAAAATAAATGTGAAGTTTGATTCGCGACCCAGCGAGAAGAAGAAAAATGTGTGCTTTTCCTCCGAGCCCATTTGCCGCTAATTAGAAAACATGTCACTGATTTGAACTGGTGTAAACACTGGCCCATCTGACTTTCATTACAATAAAGAAATCAAATAAACTCGGAGCCAGGAGGAACAGTAGTAACTCCACGCTTCATTACAATACAACACGGCCCACTCCACATCATGAAGTACTTACTTCTTCTAATTACCAACCTGGACCCTTTCGTTTTCACCACCATAAATATACAAATTGGAAAAATGTTTCCACTCGTGTCGACGCGAGTCTTTGCTACATAAAGGAAGCCGTCCTAAAGGTCAAAGATCAGACCTACGTCACTTTAAACATTATGAGAGAACATTATCAGGAACCTTACAAAGATCAAATATAATTTGAATAACTGCATGACTCCTGATTGAGCTTGCAAATATAAAACTTCTTTATTTCTGAAGACACGTGGAGAACACTTTAGCTCAGGAACCAATTATCTCTATTAACTAGTTATTAGCTTATTAGCATGCATATCACTAGCATACTGCTTGTGTATTTGTAGTTATAAAGCACATATTAATTCTGCTTGACCATATTTTAGATGCTTTAATCAAACCCATAGCTAAACTACCAAATTAATAATTATAAATGAGCAGTAATGAGGAGGTTATTGTGGCAAAAGATGTAAGGTAATTGAGAAATGGACCTTAAAGTGTGACTTATATGTGCATAATCAGTATTTATTTCTTAATATTAATTATGCATTTAATTATATGCATTTAATCAGCTGCCTCTGTATACAAAAAACAACAACATGTTATTTTATTTATTTATTCTTAAGACAATCCATTATTATTTAAAAGTGCATAATACAATAATAACCTTAATTATAATCTCCTCTAGTTTTTCATGCAGAAATGTGTGTTTAAATGTATAATGTATTCTCATGTACACAAGTATACATTATGTTTACTATATATATATTATTCAGCAAGTGCATATAAATTTGGTCTAAAATGACCGGATAGACTTTTGCAATGTTACAAATATTGTCTGTTTCAAATAAAGCTTTTCTTTTAAACTTTCTGTTCAGCAAAAAGTCTGAAAAATAAATAATCTCTGAAAAATAATAACAAGCTATATTTCTTGCGCAGCCAATTCTGAATGATCATGTTAATAACGAATAATTGAGCAAATTTTCACAGCTTGTTTCTTATTGTTTTAATCAAATAAACGCAGCCTTGCTGAGTGGAAAACTTGATGGATTTCAGCATAAAGATATATTTGAGTACGTGTTTGCATCAGCATCCTCACATATACAGTACATGTACGGTGCTGTAGTTTCCTATACTGTATCTGCTGTATCCAGATATGTTTCTCAGATTTCCTCAACACTAACTTGGCGATGCATTGCATTTATTCCCCAAACTGTGACTTCACTGACGTTGGTTCTATAAGTGCAGAGGATATTAGCTGGATTGAGCTGTGGGATGAATGGCACTGGTTTGGCTGTGTTTGAGCAAATAATGTCAAATCTTACAGCAGCCACTCCCAGTCATTATACAATGACTAAACTGAGTATGTATTACAATAAAGCCCAGTGTAGATTAATGTGTGTGTGAAGCCTGTTGCATTGCACAACGTTATGTGTCTCTGTCCATCTTCCTCTCTGCTGCCACGCTCATCCTAATATTATTATTAAATCAATATCCTGGTGTGATCAAGTCGTAGAATAAATATAAATATCTAGTAATTCATTTCACTGATCAACCCATTTGTGTCAAAACAGGTCAAAGGTTTGCGTTTATTAGCTTCTAGGAAAGCAATAGATTGTTTGTTTGCTTGTTTGTTTAGTTCTGCGTAAAACTTGTATATGTGTAATCAATATTTATTTCATAATTCAATAATTATGCATTTAATTATATGCAAAATTCGCTAAAATTCTGAAAACAAACAAACAGCAGAATACTAAAACTCACATGTAAAGTATGCAATGAAAACACTCATCTTGTGAGGAATAGTCAGAATCTAACAGAAGTGTACTCGTGCAGCGTGTGGATCACGGTCCTGAATGCTGTGCTGTAGCTGCTTTCCTCCAGCTGTCAGTCCAGATTGACTTCTGCGCTCATCAGATGGAGTTTGATGGGCTGTTTTGACTGCAGGTGCAGGAGGGTCTGTGTTTGTCCAGGATGTCTGACGTGTGAAGAGATCGAGTGATAGAAACATGCCATTGTTTGAGTGCTTCTGTTTTCATCAGACCCATGATACGTGACACCTGAGGTAGAAGAGAAGGGGATTTTCTAACTCGCACAGTATGAATATGCTGCATTGTGTTCCTATCAGTCATACGTCCTCTTAAACCAGCCTGATCTGGTTAGTCTCCCAGTCTGAAGGGACTGATCTGGCTTGATGGGTTTACAGGGGTTTGGGACAGTTGTCACAATCAGAGGGAGAGAACAGGTTTTTTTGTTTTTTTTTAGTATCAGCAAATCATCTTAAAATAAGATACTATACAATACAACTGTACAGTAAGGTTTAAAATAATTTTACATATGAAGTATATTTTCAGTAAGATGCATATTTTATTTATGTAGTATTGTTTTTTTAATATATATATATATTATTATTATCACTTTTATGCATGTGGGTCAAAGACGAAAAAAGGGTTTAACCCTAAAAATAATAAGGGTAATAACTCTTAAAAACATTTTTTTGCTTAAATTAATTGCAATTTTTAATGGTTTTCTGACCCAAAAATACATATCACAAATTTTCCCTAATTTACTAAATTTACCCAATAAAATGTCATTCAGTGTAACAATCTTCTAAGGATTATTTACAACAAAAGTCAATCTATGACACATTATAAGATTAATTACTGTCACTTTAAATGCTAATTATTTGGGATTTTACATGTTTTGACATTATCCTAGGTTTTGGCCATTTGTCAAGAATACTTTTTTACTCATTTAAACAACAATCAAATTTAATTTGCTCCATTATACATATATATATATATATATATGTATATATATATAGTTACTGTAACTTATCTTATCTTATCCATGCACCCACCTATCCATACAGTAGTTTAGCCTAAATGCTTGTTATGGAAAAATATATCTCATGAATGCAAAAAAACATTGCATCTCACTGCAAGCTGGCTGAGACATGACCAATCTCATGAAATGGTCAGAGAGAAGGAAGGTCAATGGAAAAAGAAACTTTATAGGACATTATTGAATCCAATTGGTGAAAATGGGAGGCAATCAAACACTAAACTGAGCAAAATCTTGTCCTGATTGAACTATATCTAATGAGATCTACCCAAAACGCCTTTCACATTTCTCACAGTAAGACACACAGAGCTTTGAGTCCATTACCAGCTGCTGAAGACCTCAGCGAATCGATATTTGGTATTTTAGAGAACCGTAACCAGCCACTAGGCTCCTTGAGACTGATCGTTCCTGACTGCAGCTCTCTTGCTTTCAATCCCACCCTGACTGTGTGTTACAGAACACCAAGATAGAGAAACCCCAGCCATCCTGCAGGCCTGCAAGCAATACGGATGACCTGGGTATGATACCAGCACAGACCCACAAACATAATGCCCATAAGCCCTTAACCAGCACAATTTGTTGGGGTGAAGGTGGAGAAATGGTATCAATCAATGGGGGTTTGGCTTCAGAATGAGTGCCTTGACTGGTTCTGGGCATAAGGGGAGCTCGTATTTTTCTAATGGGGGGGGGGGGTTGTTGAATTTAAGGCCTGTGACTGACTAGAGTCTGACAGCTCTGGAGACTGACACCTTCACTTTTCTCTGACAGCCGAATGAAAATAGCGAGCAGTGCCCCTCTGTGAGAGCTCCTTACATACATGACACATTACTGCTCTAAAGACTGGAGTCATTGAGATTTTCTTTATGTTTTTGAAAGCAGTCTCTTGCGTTTACATAGGCTGCATTTTTACAATAAACAATATGCTAAAAACTGAAAAATTGCTAAATAAAGTGTATAATAGAATGTAATGTATTTCTGTGATCAAAGCTGATCTTTCAGCATCATTGCTCCAGTCTTCAGTGTCACATGAACCTTCAGAAATCATTCTAATGTACTGATTTGAAATTTTTGCGTCATGGAAATTATGAGACTCTTCTTTCAGGATTTGATGAACAGAACAAAATAAAAACGTTTACTTGAAATACACATATTTTCAAACTTTGTAGATATTTTTAGAGTCACTTTTGATGTTTACTTGCTGATATTCATTTATTTTTTTATTTTTTAATCTTACTTCAGATTTGTAGAATGGTAAAGCATCTCAGTTTCCACAAAAATATTTGGAGAAATATTATTTTCAACATGAATAATAATCAGAAATGTTTTTTGAGCAGCAAATCAACATATTAGAATAATTTCTGAAGGAATATGCGACACCGAACACTGGAGTAATGAAGCTGAAAATTCAGTTGAACATCACAGAAATAAACAACATTTTATTACATATTTCAAAATGTTATTTAACACTGACTGTTTTACTCTGGACCTCTTTTTCCCGAAGACTTTTCCCTTACACATTATCTCCTGTATAAAAGGGACTCACGGAGATCAGTTAGACGCGAAGTTCTGATCGTTTTCGACAACTCTGAGCATTCTTAAATATCTTTTCGGACTGACTGATTTTTTATTTCATCACTGATTCTCGCTTGTTGCCCCGAACTCTGCCTGGACTCTTATGTATTGAACCCTGCCTGACATCACGACCTCCCGCCTGTTTCCGGGTACTGTTTCTGATCTGCCTATCGTGATTATGTCTGCCCCCGATGACCACCACATGTTTGACTTTTGATTGTATGAATAAATCGTTGCAAATGAATCAACATGCTGTCTAGCCATCCTTGCATTTGTAATCATTAATGGAAGCCTTTTTTTTTTTAAATAAAAGATAAAAGATAAAAAAAGAAAAAAGATCTCCTGCTTCTCACTGAATCTCTGACTTTACTCAGAGATTCAGAAACATTTCAGTGGGTGCTCGCTTAGTAATGCCATAGATTTGTTGGGTTTTTCGTCCAGGCATGGCACCAAAATAAGGCACCGAAATTGGCGTTTTGACTTGGTTCAGGATGTACTGGTTACTTCGCTACCGGTGACTCTTAGCTACACGTAACCCTGCTGACAACATCAAAAACACAGCAGTATACTTCACTGTACACATGGAGTACTTTTCATCCCTGCGTTCACCAAACCTATCTTGAGTGATTGCTGCTAAAAAAATAACATTTTAGTTTCCTCTGATCATAGAAGCCAGTCCCATTAGTTCCAGTCCTGTCTGACAACTGAACATGCTGGAGATAGTTTCTGGATGAGCGAGGAGAATTCCTCTTAAACCCTCCTGAACAACATGTGCTGATGTAGGAGCTGTTTGACTATTCTTTTAAAGGTTTTCTGACCCTGAGACTCAACTATTTTCTGCAGTTCTCCAGCTGTGGTTCTTGAAGAGTCTTCAGTCACTCAATCTCTACTCCTCTCTGTGTATTAGGATGATAGAGACACACGTCCTCTTCCAGGCAGCTTCATTGTGTGTTGATTGGAAATGTTTAAT
The DNA here is from genome assembly GCA_032357475.1 of Enteromius thamalakanensis. NCBI lineage: Eukaryota > Metazoa > Chordata > Actinopteri > Cypriniformes > Cyprinidae > Enteromius > Enteromius thamalakanensis. The sequence goes on from JAUCMT010000063.1 coordinate 1,031,383, forward strand.
TATTTCCCTGATGGTGGAAATGGACATTTTCACTGCTCTAGCTCTTTTCGTAAAGCCACTTCACTAATTTGTGAAGCTCAATTACCTTTTGCTGCACATCATAAATATATTCTTTGGGTTTTCTCTTTGTGTTGATGATTAAGAGATTTGGGAATTTGTTTCCCCTCCTATATATTTCTGTGAAACAGGAAGCCACGGCTGGATATTTCATATGATTTAGTCCGAGTTGGTGAACTGATTCATTCAGTTCACAAAAAAGAATCTGAACTGGATATAATTCACAACCATTTGTTTGAAGCTCTAGATCACAGGTAATAATGTTGTAAATTATATACAGAGAGTATATATCAAAATATCATCAGGAGTCGTTAGTAGCCTATTTATGTTTATTATTATTATTAATCTCAAAGTGACCGTCAGGTGTCTGAAAGTTTTGATTGAATCACTTGTATTTCTGTGCTGCTCAAGCTGTTTCTAACTGATTCAGATGATTCACTAAAAATAATCTGTTCAAAAGAATGATCCTTTCGTGAACCTTAATTACAGGAAATGATGTTGTAAATCAATATTTTGCATTATGACCTCAACATATCATCAGGAGTCACAGGAGTATTCATTTTATATTCCTTAATATGTTTTTTTTTTATTCTGAAAGTGACTGTCAGGCGTCTGAAAGAGAGTTTTGATTGAGTCACTTCAGATGATTCAGTCCGAGGTGGTGAACTGATTCATCCAGTTCACTAAAAAGAATCTGTTTAAAAGATTGATTCTTACTTGAATCCTCTGGGAGTTTGTTTGAAGCTCTTGTTTACAAGTAATAATGTTGTAAATCAATATTTTTCATTATGAACAAAAAAATAAGCTGTGAACAGATTCAGATTTGGTGAACTGATTCCTCCAGTTCACTACAAAGAACCTGTTTAAAAGAAAGATTTGATTTTGGACCGTTTGCTTGATTACAGTTAAAAATCTTCTCACCTGGATCTCGGATGGCGTGAGGGTGAGTAGATTAACACCAGTTTTGAGATAGAAGACGTTAAGGCCTCAGAGCGAGTCCGGGTGTCTGGGTGTGGTGTGTGTGTGTGTGTGTGTGTGTGTGTGTGACAACACTGCCGCCCATCATTTATAAATGGCCATCCCTTGAAACCACACCAAAGGCTGCGAGTCTGTGGAAGCATAAAAGTGCACACAGCACTCATAACATTTTCCATCATGTGAACTTTTGTTTTGTTTGACACTGCTGTTGTAATATGTGTGCATGGTTTATTTTCATTTGGAAATTTCTCTGGGTTGTTGCTCACATCGGGTTTTGGGATTTTTCCTCCGTTACCACAATGCTGACAGAATTCCCAATAACTAAGGAATGTGTTAATTATAGTGATCAATATTATGAGTTCAGATTATGATTCAAATGTGCAGCTGAAACCAAATCACTGAGCGCTTGTTTGATTTCCATCTTAAACATGATGTGATGTGAGACGAGAAAAATACTGCAGATGCAACATGATATGAGTGTTTATTCTCAACTTCTTTCACAATTCAATGAGTTTATTCTCAACATTTTATTTTCACTTTCTTTAAAAAAAAAACAATTATTTTTTTTCTCATAATTTGAGTTTATCCTTAATTTTTTTTCTCAAATGTATTGACTTTTTCCTCATTATTTAGTTTTTTTTCCTCTCTCAAAACAGTGACTTTGTTCTCAAAATTGTATTTGCTTAATATAAACATTTTATTTTCACCTTTATCTTTAATATCAAGACTTATAAACTAATAATAAATTATTATTATTGTATTAAGTTTTATTATTATTATTTTTTTTTTTATTTATCTTGGCCCTAATCATAAAAAAACTATAAACTATAACTTTAGTTAATACTAAATTCATTTAATATTTATCTCAAAACTGTGAATTTATATTTTTTAATATTTATAAGTCAACCTTATCTCACAATATTTGTTTCCAGCACAGAATTAAAACAAAATTAATTATCTTATTTTTTGTTTATTTCCACAATTTCAAGTGTATTGAATATTATAATATAAAGTAAAATTAACATGTAATAAATGAATAAAAACTGATTCGTATTATTTATAAAAAATTGTAGCATCTAAAACAACACTGACTCAAACATCAACAACAACACTTACTCTTAGTTGAGAAACAGACTCGGGGGGAAAAAAAGAGAGAAAAGGGACATGGAGTGAAAAAAGAGGGATGAGAGTATCTGTCTGAAAAGAAAGGAAATGACAGCGAGGACGATGGGCTGGAGATCCTCACAGCTGTTTCTGGGTAGAGAGAGGAGTGCTAGGTTAAGCTCGTTTCCCACAGGCAGTAATTGCTATAGCAAATGTCTCTTAATGCAATTGAAGTAATGCATGCTGGCCTCTGATGGACCAGTCTGGGACCCATTCACTGCTCATGAGGAGTGACAGACTTATATTCCATTACTGCTATTAACAGCCATTCTGCTTTTCAAATAACAGCAGAAACCGCTGTAAACACTGGGACTGATCAGTGTGTGTGTGTGTGTTTGAGTGCAGATAATCACGTATTTTCCAAATGTTTGACATCACTCAGTAGACCCGGCCAGAATGAAGCTTAAAGGTATTTCATGGGAAAATTAATAAAAAATGGGGTACGACGCCTTCAACATCTCAATCCAGAGACAAGAGAGAGAAACAGCAGCGCCGGGAACGAGAGGAGAGACGAGGGAAATTCACAATTTACCAGCAGTAGTGAGGTGGGACAAAACAAACCTAGATGAGCTCTGTGCGTCAGTGTTGACGCACACTCTATAGAATTATGGCCATGAGATTTATTAATGCATTTAATCATATTTATTCATTAAAATAAAAACAAAAACATTAGAATAGATTTGACATATAAACTTTAAAAGATAACAAGTATGTCATAAAAAAATCAAATATTTGAATATATCAAATTTTGATGTTATGTGTAAATGTAATATTTCAGATAATTCACTCAGTACTGTGAAGAAATAAACAATACGAGGCATTTCTATTGAACAACATTTCTTTTGGTTTGTAAATAAAATAAAAATAATTTAAAACAAAATTACAAAAAGATAATAACTCGAATTTAAATATTAACTTGAATATTATGTGTAAATTCAACAAATGGTCTACTTGAAAAATCAGATAACACGATACTCTAAGGTTTTCTATATTTACTTTACTTTAATTAAATATATTTATATATTTGTTTGTATGCACGCATGGAGATACTTCATTTAATGCTTAATAATAATAATAATAATAATAATAATAATAATAATAACACATGACTGCCCCAGAACCAAGGTTTTCAACTTTTTTTTTATAAAATAAAACAATAATAATAATATATATATAAATAAATAAAATACAATCATGTCTTTGATATAACATGTAAATTCCATTACAAATATTTAATGCTTTAAAAATATATGTATAAGGTGAGAGAAAAGAAGGAAAGAGAAGTTCCAGTAATGATCTTGTTAGGTATAATGGAGCTCTGAGAGAATCATACGACAGGCTCATGAAGGGACAGGCCTGTTTCAGACACGGACATGAACTGAGAATCAGGCAAATATGATCTGGGCTGCTAATTCCTGTCATGTGAATGAAGAGATTAATTAGAGGGAACACTGGGTTCTGATAAAATCGCTTCAACCCCAACCCCCCAAAATCTTTTCTCTCGTCCTTCGCATCCTCATTTACGTAATTAATTCAGCCAAGCACTAATTACAGAAGCCTTTTCCAAAACGCCGCGAGGGGGAAGAAAGACAATCGAGTCCCACTGCTGCACAAAAACGCTAAAAGAAAAGAGAAAGAATGTCGTTTCGGAGGAAGAGAGGTGGAAAAATCTAATAAACAAATTTGTTTGGTTGATTTCAAACTTCAGCCTCTCTGTCCCGTTCCTGAGCACATTGATATTCCTGTCCACGGCTCCCGGCCCGATCCTTTCACACCGCTCTCTTTGATGAAGTTCTGAGAGACAGCGGCCCGCTCTGACATCGTGGGAGGAGAGCATTAGTGAAGAGAGTGGCGGGGAGTCAGCCGTATGCAGATGAAGAGAGGAGCGCATCTCATTTACTGAGCTCACGGATCAATCCAGAATCTTGAGAAAACCACAGCTTGAGCTGCAAGGACAAATATAGAGTCTGCACTAAAGCGTAGCTCTAGAGAGGTTTGATTGCTCTTAAAGAGAAAGAAAATAAATAAATAAAACTCTTCACTTAGTACTTTCCCCCACATGGAACAGTTCATTAATACATGATATTATGTGTACCTTTAATGATCAGCTGATCCAGTGAACAAGTGTTTGCTCTGTACAAGCTCAACGAGATTACTATTAAACATATCTCAGATACTTTATTCAGTAATTGGAAAAGATTCTCCCGACATTCTCCCGGAATGGATGCTTTTTATTATATTAGTTTTAAAACAAATAAAAAAAAAATGCATTAATTACAGTAACTTGAATATTTGAGATTAATCATTCAATACCTCAAAAGATCATTTGATTCTCTAAACATGCAGGATTTTCTATTGCATTTGTCAGTGAATTAAATAATAATAATAATATATTTAAATAACTAATTATAAAAAACAAATAAATAAAATAATTTGTATCCAAGATCCTTGATACTTAATAATAATACATATATAAATGATTATTAATAACTAATGAAAAAAATAAATAACAGTAACCTTGATTTGAGATACTTTACTTGATACTTAAATAATAATAATAATGATAATAATAATTTAAAAAAATAAAAGATATCACATGTACACTTGTTAGTGTGTTATGTGAAATTACTATCATCTGTTTCTATCAATTTCCAAATTATTATTTTTTTTATTTAAGTCTATAGTAGGTCATCTTAAAATGTAACACATATTTGACATATTTGACTAAATACCAGAAAAAGATGCAACAGTAAATTGCATGCTTTCAGCTGTGCAAGATCAAAAAGCGTTCCCGATCTGTGTAACTTGAAGGCCCTGGTCTTTTGTTTATATACAGTTAAAGTCAATGGGGTCCAATGTCCCCACTGATTCTTATTAGATGGACAAAATTATTCATGTTTCACAGAAGAAATAAAGTCACAGAGGTCTGTAAATGATGAGAGAAGGATGATTTTTGGGCGATGTTTCTCTTTAAGAGTCTTTTTCTCTGTCACAAACACACTAACATGAAGGCTCGAAGCACTGTTGTTGTTCGGGGCAACGCAGCATCTCAGAAAGCGCGAGTGAAGGGGAGCCTGTGATGTCATTGTTCCGGGGGCCCAGCAAGGGGCCGTGTGTGTGTTTGTGCATGCGTGCAATCAGATCCTACTGGAATGATGTCAGCTTTTGTTGCCCGTCTCCATTCAGTGCAGCAGATCTGGCCTGAATTGAGTCCTGAGGAGAGAAGTGTGAGAAACTGCAGGCTAAGGTAGAAGACAAGCTAACAGCGCCGCTATAAAGATGTCATCAAACTCAGCTTAACCTCCGCCGGGCCTTTAAACCTCTCTGACATTTTTGAATGCATAATCTACAACTAAGGGAAGCTTCTCAGCAGCCGTGCCCCAATCCAAAAAGTGGCAGATCAAACTTAGAATATCATATGAAAGTATCTTAACTCTTTTTCTAAAATTCTAAAATGTTTTTCTAAAATAATAAATGACTTGGAACATCATAACAAATGTTGTCATGTTATTTTGCTTTCAGATGCATGGTGTTCGGGAACACAAGCATGTGAGAACGTTTTTTTAAAGTAATTATATACAATATATCATTGCGCAAAATCCTTTTGACAACAAACTTAGAGGCATTTCAGGTTGACTAAAACAGCATTTGATGCAGTGGTTCACGCAGTTTATCCAACAACTCATTTAATTCAATTTAATTTTTACATTTGATTTGATTTGACTTTGTATTGTCTTCCATTTTTTCTTTCTTTCTTCTTTCTAGTAGAAAACTATTTCCCTTAAAGAAAACTTTTCTTTTTAATTAAATATACATTTTTATTCCTGCTAGTTGCCATAATTAAAACTAAAGTAAAAATTATTATAAAAACTATTATCTAAACATAAAAACTACTAAATAACAGAAAATCTAAAAATAAAAACTCAATGATACAATGGCACATATGTTTGCGCATTTTCAGATTTTATGCATTTTCATCAGCATTAAATGCCAAGACGTTTCTGCTTTTAAAGACAGACTAGTTTTTCCAAGGTTTGTTACAGACATTGATGTTGTACTCTTAGAGTGGTTTTCACCAAGAACGAATGATGGTGTTATTTATTTGCATGCACCGTCTGCTTTATCGTAGCACCTGAAGGGAATCATGCAAATCAGGTAACGCTGCAAACATGTTAAAATATCTGTGTTGAATACATCCAACATCTACTTTCAATAACATTTTGCAGAATGACAGTCTTAGGTGCAGCAAGCATGTAGTGCAAGCTGTTCAAAATGAAGCTTAGTAACTCCACTCTGTAACAATGCAGTAAAGTACTACGATATTTACATTATCTTTTATGATGTAAATACCTCAAGCTTTTCAAAAACTAAAGTTATACATCCATGTGTCTAGATAAAAATAGATGTTGGATGTAGAAAGGCGTAATATGATGTGATTTCAAATTTTCCTTTCTCTTTAGAGTGTACAACACGTTTCAGGATAATGTACAGTATGTGGAAAATAATGTGTTTTTGCACCTTAAACCCCATAAACACTTTGCATTACACCAAATACACCAAACAATGTTCTTTTTAGCTACATCATAAGACTGCTTTAACTCAAACCACTGCCAGTGGCTTGTGGGATGATGTCAAAATCCAAAATGACAATTGAGCATGGTGATGTATAAAAGATTGAAATGATTTGATTTATTGTGCTTCATCGACCAAGAATTTCAAACATTACGGTTGGTGAAAACAAACTAACCGTATACAAAGCCACAAACAATGCTTTTGTATATTACAAAGCAGCCTAAAAACATTCCAGCTCTGTTTGCAATGACAGTTCATCATAAAACCTTAGAAGATCCGACTACAGAAGAATTCTTCAAATATACATCGCTTTGGTTCGTGACGTTGTCGTGATTGATGCAGGAGGCTGTTTTTGAAGCATCTTCGCCAATATCTGACTCATGTATTCTCCAGAAGCGAGAGAACAGAGGCCTGACCCTCCACAGGTTAGCCATCGCTCTCTTTGGGTTAAATCACCAGCGCTTCACCACCAGACTCTAATCTCCGTGGATCAATGTATAGGGAAGGGCTTCCTCATCACAGATGACCCATGCAGGACACTTGAAGCCATCTGGACCTGGATGTAGCTATAAGCCAGACGCAGCCAAACAAACATGAACCAGATGGACTGATGTGGGACCGAGAAGGAAGAGAGGGGTCAGAATGAGAAAAGGTTGTCTCTCCTTACACCATCGCTATTACAAACAACCGGAGGCGCATGCGGATGTTGCTCATCTCCGTGTGCCGCTGACAATCACACGCAGACCAGAAAATCTCTCTGTGACCGTCTGTGAAGATCTCTGAAGGGTGTTATCATGACCCCGGTGTTTATTCCAGCTGACTGGCACAGCAGGACAGGTGTATTCTCTACCTGCAGAGAAAAGCAGAGGAAGCTGTGAAGGACAGTCTGCATGCTAGCTTCATACTGTGTGTGTGTGTGTGTGTGTGTGTGCGTGCGTGCGTGCGTGCGTGCGTGCGTGTGTGTGTGTGTGTGTGTGTGTGTGTTGGTGGTTTGAGGGGGAACCCAAATTACATGGGTATAACAGAAGTATTATTGGTTTATGATGACTTTTTATGAGGGCCAATGTTGCCTTAATTAATTTTTTTTTTTTTTGAAAATCTTAAATGCCTGCAGTTTTGATATGGTCCCTACACAGTGTTCATTGCTCCCTACTCACTAAGAAAGAGAGATCCATTAAAGTTTACTTCAATTCAGAACCTTCATTCATCAATCTGCACTGTAAATTAATGAATATGATTTAAATTACGTCTATCACACTTACATGCACCTTGAATAGAATGTATAAGGTCGCTTTGAACTGGAATATTCAGTGAAGTCCACTTCGCAGGGCACATACGTTCGAATAGAACAAACGTCTGAAGTGATAAGAGAAACATACTAAATGTGCAGAGCGGTGGGTAGAGCATACAGTTACAAGAGCATAATAGTACATACAGTTTGAAAATCATTATGCCTATGGAGAGTTCTCATAAACCACAAATATGTGTGTGTGTGTGTGTGTGTGTGTGTTGTTACGATACTATGGTTGGGTTTCCCGTTATCAATCTTGGGCCTTTATTCATGAAACATCTTAGTGTAAAGAGTTGCTCTTAGAAAAAAAAATACTGCAATACTTCATTTTCAGATAGATAGACAGACGTGATACGTGGGCTCTCTTGCTGAGTCTGACACCACAGGACTCTCATGCTCTGTAGTTTAAGAGAAGGCTTTGTTCCAGTTGGATTTCTTTTGTCATGTTAACTGTAACCTTTTAAAGTGCATTGACTGCAGGTAGCTCAGAGAAACAATGGCATACAGTAGCATCCTCGTGTAGAGTTACTGCCAGAAAGCTGCAGTCCCACAGTCCTCGTCTTCCACTCCGCTGCGCCAATCAAGCTGTCCAACGATGACATCACGGCCAGCCGTTTGTTTTCTGGACATTGCCATGGCGATGCGACCGTAACCGGCGAGATGGCAGCGACCACAGAGATGAAAGACGGCATTAGCGCATCAGGACTGAGACGAGCACTAAGATCTGTCAGATTTTCTTTTCATTTCGGTCTTTGCTTTTCACATAAGAAAAGATCAGAGAAGCTATGAACTCACGCTGGGTCAAGACCAGTAAGGTTCTCCATCAATTAATCGAGTCAGTTTCAATCTCATCTCTACAAAATATGACTTTTACAAAGAGCAAATCAGAACAACAGCCTTCTACTTGTACATGTTGAATACTAATTGTGTTCTTATGTCAAAATACTAGGGGTGTAACGATACGTCGTATCGTATCGAACCGGTCGGTACGAGGCTTTTGGTTCGGTACACATACGAATCGAATGATTCAGAGAGAGAAAAAAAAAGAATAAACTGTGTAAAATACAAAGTTTACAGTGCTACACTCAACAGGGAACCGGCTGTCTGCTCCTCCCACCCCCAAACAGACGAGAACCAGAATCACACACATTACAAACCATCCCCGCGGCATTCAGGTAACGTTAGGCATTTCCCTTTGCCATTTCAACCCAGCATCCAGCTGTTTAACCAGTGCTGCATCTTTCTGCCCTAACACACTCAAATAATGTTTGTATTGGCGTTAACAATACTGTAGCATTAAATGTAACATAAGGGTACGTTCACGAAGCGTCTAACGAGTGGAAAACACGAGACACGTCGCTTCCTCCACCAATTTCAAAGCGCCAGAGCTCTCAAAATCTTGGCCAAAAATAATCAACTCATAAGAATATTTTTTTTTTAAATTGGACATTTCAGATTGATATTGTGTTTGGATCATGATTATTATTATAATTACTTTTTGTGAGACACTTTTTGTGCAACACCGTTTTTATGTACCTTACAGCACATTTCGCCAGTTTCGCCAGAAATGTCCACAGAGTGGCGCTAAAACACAGATTCAATACGTGAATCCTGCTATGCTTTTATTACACTGATATACGTATTCCACCCGTTCAGAATTGAAATATCCATGGACTACACCAAATCCAATCCTAAACCTAGCAGATACTATTAACAAATATAAAACTGATATAAAAACACATATGCTGATGCAACCGTGTCATTTCAGCTTTCGCTTCCACAGATTTGAAGTGTTTTGTTGAAGCAGTTACACAGGATTGAACCGGAGCTCATCTCTGTACTCCGTGAGCTACCGAACAAACCTACCATCTACGAAAACACATAGATATGAACCTTCAAAAGCAGCAGTTTTCAAATCTCCCAGAATATTAATATTGTTTTGAAGTCATAACATGATATTCTTCAAGTAAGTGTGTAAAAATGATACTTTATTAATCAAATCTCTGTAAATATGTGCGAACAGGAAGAAAAGGTGTCAGAGTTTTACTGCCTCTAGTGTTCAGTTCTTTAGAAACTGCAGTGATATGTACTTGTTGGAACATATTGTGCGTCTCGATAAAGATTGCACTAATGTATGTTTATGCCATAAAAAAGGCAGACAGGGTGAACTAATACAACTCTATTTTACTGTATTGGTTTAGTAGTCAGTGATCCAGTACAGAACAAAGCGTTCTCCTCATACAGTAAATCCTGGTATAAATGATAGCCTCAGGTTGGTGTGACGGGGCAGGATCAGGACGAGGGCTGTAAATGTCAGACAGCTTAGAGGACGATAACATTCTTTCCCTTGGGTTCACGGCTGGATGGACTTTATAGTCCTGGATGATCTGCTCTCCTGTGCTGAGTGAGATCGAGTGATAAATCCAGGCTCTGTAAATCTATACAGCTTTTATTTACTGTACAGATCCTCAATAATGCTGTCCAGAGCCTCCTGCGAGACTCAGTGTGTTTACGCCCGAGAGTTTATTTGATGTAGCGGTGTGATTTTTACCAGACAAATGTCACTCCGTCTGAAGAGATGACAGCATGCTGCAGTTTCCCATCGGATCGGAGCTGATGATGCACCTGAAACTAAACAAAAAGAGGTCCAGTCAGAACCGTGGCACTGAATCAACAAGTAAAGCATCTATAAAAGTCAAATGTCAAATGCATTTTGTTCAGACTTCACATAAATACAGTTTGTTTTCATATTTGATCTTTGGGACTGACTCGTGGCAGTCTGGTGCATATTCACTACCGTTGAGTTGTTCGGACTTGGTACATATAAATAAATTATTATACAGAAAAATATTTACTATAAAAAAATAAATAAATTCTGAAATATATGCATGCATGTTAACTGTTTGACAGCACTAAAAAGGATACATTTCTTATTTAACATTATTCTATTTACTCTAAATAACTTCACACTGAATGATTCATGATATTTACCAAGACCGATTTGAAGTTTAACCGGTTAACACAATCAGTTAAAGGGTTTAAAAGGTCATTTTATTTATTTATTTCAGTACTTTACCTACTCATAGTCTATATAAAATTGTGTTGCCAAAAAAATCGCATTTTATTGGCCACATTCACACAGCAGCAGAATACAGTTGTTGAGTACAGGGAGTGACAACCGCGT
>JAUCMT010000063.1:1042728-1057688 GCA_032357475.1 Enteromius thamalakanensis
TTAGAATTTTGTGTGTTTTTTGAATGAAAGATCAAAATGACAAACAATGCAGATTTATTTTCACAGCCAGCTTTGCTCAGATTTACCAAGGGTGCCAAGATTAGTGGAGGGCACTGTATATACTGCACACACACACACACACACACTGCCCTCCAAAAGTTTGGAAACGCTATAGAATAGTAGGGTTTTGGACAATATTGACATGAATCCTTTTTAATTTGTGATAGTTTTGCACTGATAAGAGACAACACAAACCATGAAAACATATTTTATTACTTAAACAGTTTATACATAGAAAATACTTACATTCTGGATTCATCAAATATCCAGTATTAGCAGCTGTATTACAGCTCAGTATAATCTGGGCGTCCGAGAGGTCAGTTTATTTAAACATTGACTTGATATATTACTCCAAGCCTCCTGAAGGATTGCCCAAAGATGATTCACACTGGTTGGACACTTCTCTTGGACATCACGGTCCAGCTCCTCCAATAGTAGCTCAACTTTGAAATCTACTGTATATTACAGCATGTAATCAAATTGAACATTATTATTGCTGGTCTTCAATGATAATGTCAAGTTACTTAAATCAACAGTATTTGCACCAAAACATTATAAGGGTTTTTTCTGGTATCGTCCAAAACCACACTTTACCAGAGGTGTTTTCAAACTTTTAGAGGGCAGAGTATATGATTATGATACAATAAAATATATAAATATGTAAAACTACCTTAAAAGTAGAGTTTGTGTGCAGTCAGCCTTTCTCATCTGTCAAAGTATGAGATCGAAGCAGCACATTGATGCCATTGTGTTTTAACAAGAGCTCTCTGAAAAGCACATTCATCAATAGTGCAGTGCATGAAGATTAGAAAGACAGAAATATTACAGCATCTCTCCTCACACTTACTTTTCCAAGCTGTCCACACTTTTTCGCTGGCCTCTCCAGAAAAGCGTATGCCCACTGTCAAATTGCAGCGAAATATGACTGATTACCTTCATTTCGTCCATTTGGGGATTTGGCGTGCACCTCTAAATTGTGTATTCTTTCCATGGCGCCAAACTAACCACCCTACCTTTAATTAATTTCCTTTTATTTATACTGCTCAGACTCGCAGCCCTCTTGCACACAAAGTGCCCCTATAGTCCAGAGACGGAGATTTTTATTTCATCATAATGCACCATCGCCTCATTTCGACCGCGTAGTTTTGTCACAGAGTCACTAGTAAACAGACGCACAGCATATGTGAACTTCTGTTATCCACATCTGATTTAAAGGCTACAATTACGCTCACCAAGGGCTATTGGAGGGTAATGTTGGTGAAAGAACGTAGAGTAATATGTAGAAATGCTGTAATTCCCTATTTGCTTAATTTTTTATGCATGTAGGGCTTGTCACAATCAGACGAGTGTTGAAAAATTTAGGTTCGGATAAAAAGGGCTCACATTTCTGATGAAATGGAGCATGTTAAAGCACTTCTGGTGGCTCTGCATGCTCTGTAAACTCTCAAAACAGCAGATATCAAACTGCTGGCGACAAATATTAATCTTTCCATCTCATGCATTTTATTGTGCGTCAAACAAATACGCGCTTGTGGTATAAAATAAATAAATATGGGTGGAAACCAGTTTGTGACACTTAACTTGAAGCCTTTATGTATATTGCATCATAGAGGTATTTATATTGTGTATTAAATTGTTTAATAAATTATTACAACCATATTAATGCACTATTATATATATATATATATTATATATTATTTTATGCATTATACTTTCTGAAGGTGGAGCTATGCATGAGTAGCGATTCATAAATGTCTGTATAATGCATGGCGTGATCTTGTGGATAATTACATTACAAGGCGTAAGAAATGTATTATGAAGGCTTCAAGTAAAATATGCTTTGAGATCTGCCATAACAAATGTTGTTTTTCCATTTCAGGATAACTTTGAAAAGGCTTGCCCTCTTCTACAGAGAGCAGTCCTGCACTTGTTTACTTCATACTCGGGTCTGTTCTGTGGCACAGCCATCAATCTATCATCTCCATAGTAGGTAAGTAACGAGGGTGGAGACTGAACTCAGAATGAGGAGGTGTGTGTGTGTGTGCGTGTGTGTGTGTGTGTGTGTGTGTGTGTGACGGTAGACAGACACTGTCTGGCCACCACACGCAAGGGAACATCTGATCAGGGAGCAGCTGTGTGTAAGGTACAGTGTTATTCCAGCGTGTCGGCCTGAAACAGCAGAGTGGCAGCTCATTTATTACGGCCAATGCCCTCGAACTGTTTCTGTGTGTGTGTGTGTGTGTGTGTGAGTGTAGCTACATGTGCTATAAATCTTCTGTTGACCTTCACTGTACTTAAAAATCTTTGTTAATGTCATGTGATTGTAGTAATAATAATAATAAATAAATATTTTATGGCAAGTTTTTTTTTTAAAGATTTTATTTTCTTGAAAAATCTCAAATCTACTTGTTTAATCCTGCCCTCTGACCTGCGCATGTTTCTGTACTAAATTCTGAAATTAATTACTTACTTTGATAAATCTGATAAATTCATTGGGATATGTGAAAATATGTATTTTTTATTGTTTTAACTATGAAATGAATAAATAAATAAATAATGCTAAATTATATAAAACATTTTTAATGTAATGTAAATATGATAAATACTTATTATTATTATTATTATTAGTTTATTTTTTAATCCTTAAAGATATGTGTATAATTTTATTTAAAAATAATGTTATTTTATTAAAACAATAATGCCATAAAAATTGAATCACCTGTAGCCATGCCCTTTAACCCATATGCAATTTTGTTTTAAATTCTACAATAAAAAATTATTGTGAATAACTGGAAGCAATTAAAAAAAAAAGTTTTAATTTACACATGCAAATCTAACATGATTTTGAGTATTATTGTGTTCTTGTTTAACTTGCATGGTTTTAAGGTGCTTTAAGCTGGTCAGCCAGTTGAACTCTCACCCTGAGTCCAACACGACTCTAAAACCAGCAAACAATCTGTAAGAGCCATACTGGTGACCGTACAATTAGAGAAAGATACATTTTAATCAAATTAATCAAAGTTATCAAAAACATAAAATATATGATTCATATATGGGTAACAGGACATGATTTTTATTTATTCCCCTCACTTTTATTTATTTATTTGTTTTTTTGTTTGTTTGTTAAATGAATCCCAGTCAAAGTGTTAAACTCACAGTCAGATTAAATTCATTTTGATGAGATTTATCTGGGTCTATTAAAAACAAACCAGCACTTATGACTTCTGATATCAGTTATTATTACTATACTGAACAGTGCAATCTGAGTATCCTGCTTCATACTAATGATGTTCTGCTTTAGACAGAAGACTGATGTGAAGCTATATGACTGTGTTAAGGCTGCGGAGCTGAAACAGACAGGTTCTGATGGCTTTTCCAGTCCTGAGTACTTTTCCTCTCTGTTATTGGTTTTGTGTAGTCGATGTCTGTGGCATGCATGGATGCATCTCACCGGAGTCTGCTCAGTGTATCTGATCCCTGCAGACCGCGACTGAGGATCTGGTTTAAAGTAGACTGAGTCAGAGCGCAGAGTTTCTCAGAAATCAATTACAGTAATTGATGAAGGGAGGGTCGTACTATCGATCACCAGAAACCTGTGTGTTTGTGTACAGCAGAGTGACAAAATAAACACACGCACACAGTTAAACCTGTGTTTACATCAGAAGTACAGCGCTCAGCACACTGGGCAATTATAAGCAGCTGTCTTTTGTTTCTGCAGTGCAATGTATACATTTGCTAACAAGAATTGGACAAACAAACACGTGCACACACACACACACACACATACTATATATATATACAAAACAAAAACACTAAAAAGGATTAGAGGTGTAGAATAAGGCATTAATATATGCTTAATTAGCACTAATAAATGACTAATATTCTAGTAATATGCATGCTAATAAGTGTAAACATAAAACTTAAATAATATGTCATTGTATATATATATATATATATATATATATATATGCAAGCAAGCTTATACACATCTTGTATTTCATTGTATTTTATTTGATTAAATACATAACTTATAAACAGAAGTTCATATGCTGATATATTTGTATAGGTGAAAACTGTCTCCAAACATTAGAAAACCCCGTGAAAACAACACAAGCTGCTCCTGGTCACTTCACATGTCCGTCAGTGTAAGCGGGTGATTCTTGGCCTAAGGCAGACTCAGTGCTATTAATCAAAAGTGGTTCTACGCGAGACTACTGCTCATGCACAATTTGCAACTGTGGCTGATTTTTTGATTAGAGCTGTAAATCTTCCTGCTGGACAGAGTCTGTGTGAAGGTGTCAGACACAAAGATCTCTCCTGGAATGATTGGACATCTTGGATGGCTCTGTGCTGTATTTCTACTGTCTGACCAGCCCCAGATGGAACAAAGATTAGCTTGTCTTCACTCAGCTCTGCTGACATGCACAACAGGCCAAAACTTGTTATAGCAGCAATCTGATTCATGCAATCAACACTGATGTGTTTCCGATCCACATATATGAGGTTTCAATTAAATATAGTTTAAGTAGTAAAGGCGATTTCCTTAAACTTTCTCTCAGTGCTGTCTCATAAATCTGTGTCACATCATTTGTTTCCCCTTAAAGATGGTATAATTATGATTTTGTATCTTGCAAGTTCAGTGTTTAACATATTCCATATATTCATGCAAGAGCTGTACACACATGTGATAAGTCAAAGAACATGCTTAAGAGCACAGGAAAACTCCTAAAAGTAATGCATCTCTTCTAGATAAATATTTATAATGCATATTACACTCACAGGCATGTCTAAATCTATTTAATATTTAATATTAGAATGATGCACTCCTAATAGCACCTATTCCTCAAACTAGGTATACTAGGTATACACTGTATACGCAAATATATTATGTACGATTTTTTCTTTTTAATTATTTATTTAATTATTTATTTTTTGTTATTATTGTTATTATTATTATTATTATTATTATTGTTGTTGTTGTTATTATTATTGCTGTTGTTATTTTGTTGTTGCTGCTGTTAAAATGTTAATAATTAAATCATTTAAAAATATATAACATTTCATATTTTGATAATGCCATTTTATTACATATTGTATTCATTTTATAAGAACAACAAAAACAACAAGGTTATTAATTATTAATATTAATAATGACTATTACTGCTATTATTAATACTTATTTTAGTATTATTGTTTATGAAAATACTCTATGACGAGTTTATGTAAATGCATTATATGAATATTTATTTAAATTACATTAATATATTTTGGTCATATTTCTACCTTATTTTAGCGTCCAAAGGTAATTCTATTTGCATCAGGGATTTAAAAGGCGAAACCTTGTCTTAATCGAGTTCCTGCAAATAATATTGAAATAATTTTGGCAAACTTCACTCGGTCCTGGTTTAAGGGGATGAGGGAGCAATCTTCTGGGTCAGGCTCTATTTCTGCTTCAGTATAAACAGTGCGGGGAACAGGTGGTTGGAGGATTTTTGACTTTTCTTCACGGCCATTTGGTTGCAATTAAGTGTAATACGGGATGTCACAGTCGCAGCATGGCTTTGCTGGATATCTAACTTTTAATGTTTGTTTTAGAGATTCATTGTGGCATATGGTTTTTACCGTGTGGCTTAAGGCAAATTAGGGAAAGAAGTCATTATTGCAATGGTTTCTACAGGGCATAAAGCATTCTTTAATTTACAGCATGTTAAAGTGAAATACCCAACAATAGTGATATACTGTAATTGCTTTGCACACAATATTCACAAAAATCATCCGGTTGTGCATATACATGCATGATAAAAAACTGATTCTAGCAACCAATCAACTTGTTTTGATGTTTTTAGGAGCAATAGGGACAATAGCGATCATCATGACAAAATACTCTCCTAAACAAGCCAAAAGGAGTTTCTTCGAAGTCTCTGTAAAGTTTTACAATCCAGTATATCACATTATTAATGTTTAAGGAAGGATGAAATCCCTTGGAAGCGTTCAAAAGGAAATCTTCATTTGATCACTCAGACCTCTGCCAGAACGTCTCTGTGTCAGCAGCTCGTATTTATTCGATTCCTCCTCCCCATTAGCTTCGTAATGTAAACAGAAAAGTCAAGCATGCATCAATTATAATGCTGTAGAAAATTCATTCCAGAGGGCTTCAAAACGGCAACAGCTAATCAGCCCTGGATCACAGCAGGAGACTCGAGGACTCCGAAGATCTTCATCATCAGAGGTGAGGCTTCTCGAAGCAGACACCTGTTCCTCATCACCTCACGTCTGCAGATAGAGCTAATCTCAAACACATGACGTGAGCGGACATCCGCTTTATACTGACAACGCCAGAACTTGGTGACCTGCAACATTTCATGTTTGACATTATTGACGCAATTTAGCATGGAAAACAATTAATGCACCCTAGAAGAATGTCTAAGATGCATCCTTTCTTTGCTCAAAAACACGCTATGAACTTTGTCTCAGATGTTTCCCTTGAGACATTTCTAATGTACTAGACATTTAAAGTCAAGAATGTTTGCAATTATGTTGAAATCTCTGGCTTTTGATGGCATACTCTGAACAGTATTTGGAACATTTAGTCACAAAAGGGTAACACTTTATTTGAAGGTGTCATAACACAAAGTAATTCGCTAATTAGTAGCCATTGTATTTACATGAAATAAAATGTGCCTACGATGTAACTAAGTTATGGAGCAGCCTGTAATTAGAGTTTGTAATGATGTAGATGTAACAGACAGCTAGTGTTACACATATGTTACACACCGAGTCTGTTACACAGATACTTACACTTAACTACAATCTTGATACACTTTATTTTAACTAGCTTATGTCTGGTGACTTGATTTTATTATTATGTTGTATAACGTCTGTAACACATATGTGAAAATCTTTTGGTTACATAAGTATCTGTGTAACAGACTGTCTGTAACAAATTTGTAACACTAGCTGTGTGTAACAGTTTTTAACACTGTGTAACAAACTGTTCCACAACTTAGTTGTTTTAAGTAAGCACAATGGCTACTGATAAGTAATTACTCTGTATTATGGGCACCTTAAAATAAAGTGTAACCCAAAATGGGTAGTAAATTAATTACAAAGAAACGGCACATTACATTTTAAGGAAGTAAAACTAACATAGCATTGTCTTGAGATTTATTTTTGGCATTGCTGTATATTTTTATCAAGTTCAAAAAGGACATGCAGGACACTTTTACTTTCAGAAACAACAGAGATATAAAAGTGGCTAAAATTGAGATTTTAATTTTTTTTTTCTTTGAGATTTCTTTAATCGAAGTGCATTGCTTTCACGTCAGCTAAAAACGCCTCTTGAAATGTCCTACAAAGCATCATCTAAACACAAAACCTGGACAGCTTGAGATTCAAATCACAATTCTGCATGCAATTCTATTCAAAAATTCAAAAGTCAGAACACTTAATGGAGAACTTTTCTCAGGTTGTTGCTCACGAGACGACTGTTGACTTACAAAAGCTCTAAACCAGTGGTTTTCTACCTGTGGGCCGCAGTATTGCAGGGGGGCCGCCAATTACTATTAATAGAATTTGTAATATTGTTAAGATAATAAAAAAATGTCTAGTTTGCTGATCCGTTGTGTATATTTTCTGTTTATTCAATACATTACCAGTTTATTCAATAAAGACAATTAACATACTTGCTTCTGAGAACATAGTTAACCCGACACAAAAAGCGAGATTGTTTAAATTCTTTTGCAATGGGCCGCAGAAGGATATGTGTTTGGCTGTGTGGGCTGTGAGTTAAAAAAGGTTGGGAACAACTGCTCTAAACTAATATATTTGATTAGATATGATTGATTTCATATTGGAATCTGGTTTTTGATTGCAGTATTTAGCATCATATCTGAATATGTTAATCGTCATTGTTTGGTGTTGCTGTGTCTTTTTCCTAAGTAAAAACAAATAAAAGATCTCAACTTCAATGTTTCTTTTCTTGTGGGAATCTACAATTAATGACCGTCTTATCGCCATGCAAACTCTCTTTCAACAGCTGGTTTAACTTTACAGTCTTGGCAGGTTTATTTGTTCCAACGTTCTAAGTAAAACCCCCTCGAAATGTCTTGCAACTCACCATCTAAACACAAAAACTCTGTTATGTTTATGACAGCAATAACACTGTCCAAATTCTAAGCGGGCTTTGCTTATTGAAAGCAGAGGCGGCTCTCTGTTGGGACGTCCCGTCAGAATGTAACAAGATTGTGACAACCTGCAAAGAGACAGAAAGCAGTCTTGTCTTTGTTGTGTGGCCTTAGCTGAAGTCAGAGACTGTGAGGTGAGGCGCGCTAGACCTGGACTCTGTGTTTGTAAGAGTAAACAAAGGAAGTTTGCGGTGACTAGCATTGCTGAGACACACGTCATGCCGGGTATAGTGAGTGAGATCTTCATCACTTCTGCTTTATTTAGCATCGCTGATGGAGGCCTCTGATGTGCATGTGAAGTTTATTTATTGATTTATTTTTTTGTATTTGACCACCAAACAAAGTCCAGCGGTGAAAAAAAATTACAAGATATGGTTTTATGTTGTAAAATGTCTTGTGCTGTGACTGCCCAAAATGTAATATTGTTTTTAATTTATTGCATTTGCATATAATAATTCATGATATTTCGGAAATGGAAATACCAATGATTGATTGAATTGGTTTCATCATATATAATCTTACATATATCCATTTATAATTTTATTTATTGAAGCTTACACAGTATTACATTTCTGATTAGTTATTCAATTAAGTTATATGTGTACATACTGTACCAAGTATTGTGTGTGTATGTGTTAGCTCAGTCAAACTTAATCACCATTAATTGCATTCAAAAAAAAAAAAATGTATTCACATAATAAATGAGTGTACTGTGTATATTTATTATGTATATATAAATATGCACAAAAATTATATATATATATATGTGTGTGTGTGTGTGTGTGTGTGTGTGTGTAAATGGCATGCATTATGTATATATATATTATGTGTATATATTTATGAGGCCTGGGAGCTGGTCGGTCCGGGTGTTCCTGATGGTAGGTGGTCAAGAGGCTAGGATCCAGGATATCTCGGGAGTTGACCCAGCACCTCTCCTCAGGACCGTATCCCTCCCAATCTATGCTCCTGGGGTGCGGCCTCTTATAGGACCTCCTCTCCTTCCGGGGGCATCAGCGGGCTTGATCAGGAACACATGGAAAGTGGGTGAGATTTTGTACTGAACAGGTAAATCTAAACGATATGACACAGGAGTTATTTGTCTGATGATTTGAAATGGGCCTACATACCTCTGAGTCAACTTCCGGCAGGGTTGGTTCAGTCGGAGATTGCGGGTAGACAGCCATACCCACTGCCCGGCCTCGTATGCTGGATTGGGGCGTCTTCGACTGTCGGCTTGATCCGTATAGCGACGAACAGCTCGCCGAAGATGGACGTGAGTCCTCTTACACGTCTTCTCACTGTGCTGGAGCCAGTGATTGAGGGCAGGTAGGTTGGTGGGCTCTTCTGACCATAGGAACAGAGGGGGTTGGAAGCTGAGTACGCACTGAAATGGAGTCATCCCTGTGGAGTGTTTGCGTAGAGAGTTCTGTGCTTACTCGGCCCAAAGAAGATACTTGCTCCATTCTGGTTGGTCCTGGTGACAGTAGGAGCGTAAGAATCTGATCAGTTCCTGGTTCATTCGCTCCGCCTGGGCGTTGGATTCAGGATGGATCGATGGCACAGTCGGTGGGTCGATGTGGTGGTAAGGAAGTGGCCTTTCCGTTGCTGAATGCCTCCCTCAGGTCGTGGTATTGTGAAGGTAGGTTGATGTGGAGAGTGTCGTGTGGTTCCTTGGAGACAGTTCTTTAGGCAATGTGGTGACCATTCCACAATGTCTCGCTCATCCCAGGACATATGAGGACTGTGTTGCTCCAGCCAGGGGTATCCTAGTCTTATGGCGTGGTCTGGTGAATTCAAGGTGAACAAGCGGATTGTTTCCTGGTGCATTGTCCCGATGTGAAGTCTTAGGTCTCCGGTACGCTGCACCCATGGCTGGGTCCGAGCGGGCGTCGGTCAAGGGCTGCCACAGCCACATGAGTTCCACATGGAAAAAGACGGATACCACAGTTCTTAGCAAAGTCTTCATCTATGAAATTTCCCTCTGCTCCTGAATCAATGAAAGCAGAGGTTTCAAAAATACTGTTTTTTACTCTTATTTTTACAGGTATGATAAGAGTAGGTTTCTCACTCACCCGGTCAGTGGACTGTCGAGGTGGTCGGGTAGTTAGCCAGTTAATAGTGAAACCACAAGTGCCACTCGACTATCATCAGTGGTATAATCACACAGAAGTTGGTTAATATAGACATCACACTGCATAAGAAAGCCACGACATTTGCCAGGTGAACCATCAAACTTTTCCGGTAAAGCGGGACAGGGCTTACCGGTAATTACTTGAGGTTGTGGTGGAGGCGGAGCTGCAGCGGCGGCCACGGGCAGTGGTGTCAAAGCAGCGAAGACGGGCGCGGAAGTGACACAGATTTCCTGAGAATGCGGTCCTGGCGGAACTAATACTCTGGGGAAGGTTCCCGCTGAGGGAAGCCTAAGAGACCGCTGTTACACATGTATATACACACACACACACAGTATGTACACATATACTGTGCTAATAAAAACATGTATTTTGGATGTGGTTAATTGCAATTAATATAGTATTATATATTAATTAACATATGCATGAATCACAAATCATGTAGCACAATATGACTGTAAAGAAAATGCTTAGGAATGCACAAAATGTCTGTGAAATGCACAAAAATGTCACTTTTTCACCAAAATATATTTTCATCTCAGATGTTAATTGTGCAAATAGCACTGACTTTAGAAAAATAAGTTGCTAACTATAAAAATGTAAAATAATGACTTAATACAAATATGCATGATGCTGCACTTTATTAGTTTCGATGCGCTATTACATTAGATTGCGTGTGAACAAGTCAAAATACCACACGCAAAAGTGAATTTACCCCTTTGTCTCCAAAAACTGTAAACTTATCAGGCTGTTATTGCATTTCAATACAATTACAGCCATAAAAACAGGAACAGAAAGGAACCATATGGTAGAAAGGATCTGCAGAGCATAAGTATGTTGTCAGTGGTTCGAGTCTCTCTGTGTGCATGTGTGTCCTCGGTGACTGATGATGCTCTTCATAATGCAGCTGACAGCAGATCAGAAGGGGGATGTTTGCTGGAGACTAAACAGACCCTCGTTTCTAATGACTCTCCAGTGAGGCATTGTGGGCCATGGGAGGAAATGTCAAGAGAAGTTGTAATGAGTGGACATCTGTCTCCTCCGTATATTGGGGAGTTTGACGCCGAATATAAAAAGTGCAGATTTAGGAGACCAAGTTCAAGAGCTTCAGTCAAAGTTGTCATTTTGATAAAGGTATACCTTCTGTTTTATTTCCTGTCTGTATCGTGAGTAATATAAAGCATCAGAACATAGTCTGCTAAGGCCTA
Organism: Enteromius thamalakanensis; assembly: GCA_032357475.1. Taxonomy (NCBI): domain Eukaryota; kingdom Metazoa; phylum Chordata; class Actinopteri; order Cypriniformes; family Cyprinidae; genus Enteromius; species Enteromius thamalakanensis. Next base: position 1,054,309 of record JAUCMT010000063.1, read on the forward strand.
CTGAGCATTAAAGGATTAGTTCACCCAAAAATGAAAATTCAGACATTATTCATTTGTGCTGTTCCAAACCTGGGCGATAGGACACAGTTTTTAACAATGCGCTGGTTGCACTTCTTTATGCAGTTACACTGAGACAAAATACTTGAATTTTGAGGATTGGGTATTGATATCATATTATTTATCTCTCTCTCTATATATATATACATGTGTGTGTGTGTGTTTGTATATATAGCAATGAAAAAAATAGACATACTGATGAGTTTTGTGGTCAATCACCTTGAATTTTATATAAGTGACCACATCATGGCTATGGCTAATTTATTTTTATTTTTTTTCATTGCACAGTGATTTATATTTTCCAAATCATTATTCCTAATTGGCTTAATTGGCGTTTTCTCTCTCTCTTTTCTTCTCTCACCTCATGCAGGTTTTGTCTCGGGTCCAAGAGTCTGCAGACATACAGACTTCCCCATTATAGGGGTGCAGTGAACTTAAAAAGGTGTCCCATTGAGTTCAGCTAAAAGTGTTAAAGTCTGCATTTAGTCTGGACGAAATTGATATAATTATGAAATCTGGAACAAATATTAGCACTTACATAGAGGTATGCTTATTCAGGATGAAGCCTCATTAACAAAACTGAGTAGTCCAGCATGCCTTATGCATTTAGTCAGGGTTTGTCAAATTCTCACCAAGAAGACTTTGTAATTACGGGACATGGGGCTTCAAATCACTTAAAAAGGTTTGTATTTTCACTTTTTTGCACAAATGCACCAATCATTCTGGTATTCCCAGGCTTTGTTCCAAACTCAAATGCATACTTTGACAAAAGCTGAGAGAGGAGACAGGGCACAGTCTCAGACAGCACGCCCACGGACCGTCTGATGAACATTAAACACAAAAATGGAAAAAGCATTCTAAAACTGCAAAATTCAGCCTGATATGCAGGCGGTTACACAATTCACAGGAGTTAGTGCACAGTTACCCAGTCCTTTCCTGTTCAAGTTGTTAGCAATGCCAAGTTATGTGTTTAACTCAGGCAAAGAATTTGTATATTCCCTCTGGTTACATTAGCCCCACCCCAAACTCTCGCTATTGGCTGAGGTGCAAATACAAAGACTGACCGACAGGTAGGACATCCTTGCATATGGAATCCATTTTTTGGCTGAACATTTTATGGTCCCAAGCCTTCCACAGTTGGTTTATGAATTTATATTTAGAATATTTTAATTATTGATTGGTTTTGGGATGTGAAAACACATGTAATAAAAAATGTGCAAATAAACCCCCCAAAAAACAGCAATATATATACATATATAAAATATATGGGGGCAGCCGTGGCCTAATGATTATGGAGTCCCCCAACTGCTCCCTGGGTGCCGCAGCAATAGCTTTATGGCTGCCCACTGCTCCTGGTGTGTGTGGGTGTTTGATCACTTCTCACTACTTTGTGTGTGCACTTGGATGGATTAAATGCAGAGCAAAAATTTTAAGTATGGGCCACTGAATAAACTAACAATGAAAAATCAAGTCAACAGTTAACATTACTTCATGAAATTAATTTTACAATTAACTTATTATTTATTACAATTATTATATACATATTATTATAATTATTATTTTTTTTTTTGGTAACACTTTATTTTAAGGTGTCCATAATACAGAGTAAGTATCTAGTAAATACTTAGTAGTATCCATTGTACTTACATAAAACAAAATGTACTTACCAAGTTATGAAACAGTAGATGTAACAGACTGTTACACTGTTACACATTTGTTACAGATCGAGTCTGTTACACAGATACTTATGTAATCAAAACATTGTCACATGTGTGTTTCAGACTTCATACAACGTAATTATAAATGTAAGTACACAGACATAAGCTACTTAAAATAAAATGTATCAAGATTGTAGTTAAGTGTAAGTATCTGTGTAACAGACTCGGTGTGTAACATATGTGTAACACTAGCTGTCTGTTACATCTACATCATTACAAACTGTTTCATAACTTAGTTACATGATAAGTACATTGTATTTCATTTCAGTACAACGGCTACTTCTAAGTACCAATTAGCTAATTACTTTGTATTTTGACACCTTAAAATAAAGTGTTACCATTTATTATGAGCTGAGAACAAAGATAAATAAACACTGTAATAACTGACATTTTAGTTGATATTAGTTAATACGTTAACGTATTGTAAAATGCTATTGTATGCTATTTCTTTTGTATGCATCTTTCTGATAATTATGTAACAGTGCAACACTGTAAGATTATATAATAAGTGAGTTCGCGTGAGCTGCTTATTATTATTATTATTATTATAGAAAGCTGCTAACTGAACCGTTTAAAGGAGCGTGGGATAATTGGAACATCTCTAACGATCAAATATTGCACTAGATGCAAGGTTTTCTTATTAACCCAAACTACCCACACAGGCCTGGAAAGACTGGTTTTGCTTCTCCCTGCGGATGAGTTTAAGCAGATCACTGTGTATCGTCACGAGGGACTGACCCTCAGAAGTAAAAGGATAATCATTATACTTCAGCAATTGGACTCTGGTGGGGCCTGTCACTGTAAAGCGCTCATCTAATAACGACAGAATCTGCAGCGTTCAGACACAAAGAAAACAAGACAAAGTACAATTAGTGAAGGATCTGCCGAGGGCGCTATGTTTCATCTGTGTGTGAGGCACGTGTTGAAAGCTCTGATCGCTCGCCTCCGCTGGCCCTATTACTCGCTTTTCATTTGGAAGGTGAGATGCTGGACTTTGTCAGCATAAAGAAAAAGAAAACGGCGGCCAGCCTGATAAATGGTCCGTCCGGGATTGGGTTGCCTATTTCAGCTTGTTTTCCGCCTTTCTAACCATTGCCACATGTTTAATATCATACAGAAACTCTAGTGGGAAAAAAACAAAAAGATTTCTGATATTGTTATGCTGTCTGGTTCAGATGGTATTCAGACCAGCATAATGTGTTTATGTATGTATTTATATATACACACACTTTTTAGTCCAGTGTATATTTCTCAGAGTAGGTTTATTGTTGAAAGTCAGTTTCTGCGCAAGTGTTGGCTACAAAAAAAAAAAACAAAAAAAACATTTCCACTGTTATACGAAATATTAAACTGTATGAAGTATGTAAAGTTATAAATACTCATAAAATACTATTTCAGACATTGTTTCAGATACTAAATATAAACAAATAACTAGCCAACAAATGTTTACCAAACAAACTGTTTCAGGGTATAATTTTAACACACACTTCAAAAACACTTCAATCTTTGTTAAACTGCTTTGATTATGTGGTAACACTTTAGAATAGGGGTCCAAAATAATGCATTAGTTAAGCATTAATTAATGGTTAATTTGTTCACAATTAA